>OY759178.1:5331696-5506112 GCA_963662085.1 Eupithecia inturbata | reverse complement strand
AATCGCAAACGAATCATATCTATTTCTCTTTCTACAATAAAATTGTTAAAGCTTTAGCGAAAGCGATTGTAGAAAACGAAATTTTGATAGCCAAGTTAACGGGACTGTGCGTGTATCGCTCATTCTACAACACGGATAGAATACAATAATATATTTGTCTATGGTTAGCGTTCTCAAATGTCAAAATGTTGTCAAAGCCAAGGGTTTCTCATAATGAACTCATTCATTTGTAAACTTCGTAATAAAAGTTTTAAATTGTTTTGTGCTACAAAGTGAGTGAAATTAGGTAAAAGTTCGATTGTGTCTATCTAGTTCTCCTTAACTACAAAATATTTCAGTTCTAATCTAATAGTAATATTATAAATTCGAAATAACTCTGTCTGTCTGTCTGTTACCTTTTCACGCCTAAACGGCTGAACGGATCATAATGAATTTATGCAGTGAGATAGTTGGTATCCCGGGGACGGATATAGGGTACTATCCCGGAAAAGAGCCGCGGGCAGCAGTTATTATAAAAGCGAAAGAATAAAGGTCTATCTGTTACCGTTTGACGCCTAAACGGCTGAAAGAATTTTCATGAAATTGGCGGCTAAATTTAGCAGAAGCTAGTTATAAATAATTATTACACTCTTTCTAAGTCGCGACGATTCTTCTACTTTTAGTTTGTTGTCTATTTCATAACTTCCGACCAGTATCAAGACATGTTGTCATCAGGCAGTATGAAGGTGGCGAACGAGACTGCATTCGCAGAAATAAATGACATTTTAAATTGGAATCAGTGCAAGAGCGATACTCGTCGCCTCACACGAGGGTGAGAGGACTATTTTCGAAAGAACCCTCATAAAATGAAACACATTCTAAACTACTAAAGGAATTTGTCTATAAATTAGAATGTTTGCCTCAGAATGATTTTTACCGTTGTCCTGGACAACGGTAAAAATCATTCTGAGGCAAACAAAAATTTTTACCGTTGTCCCGGACAACGGTAAAAATCATTCTGAGGCAAACATTCTAATTTATAGACAAATTCCTTTAGCAGTTTAGAATGTGTTTCATTTTATGAGGGTTCATGAAATATTACCCAGGTAAGGTAGGTACCAATACCAACCTTATATATATTCATGTTTGACTGTCTCTATCGTGTTCTAATTCAAGTCCTGGAACCGGCCTTGATCATCATCCACAGCACATGGTACCCCACTGTTGGGAGTAGGCCTTCCTTGGCTTACGCTTATCTTCTTAGTCCTGAGCTGTACGCATCCACCCATTTTCCGCTACTTTTACTAAATCGTTGACCCATCTTACTTACTCATAAGTTAGATTTGTTCTAGGTAGCTGCAGGTAGCAAATCAGATGTTATTAATGAAACGTTCATCCAGAAAAGTTAGATTTCGAAATATAAATAAGGCGTTGGGTATCGAAAGTACATAAACACCACCAGAATACCTAAACACCATAGAGTTTTTGATATGGTTGGCAAGTACCTCTCCCTAGACCACCATGTACCAACCAACTGAAGTGGAAACATTTCTTTACCGAAATAAATCTCTTCATATAAAACACAATCTGGCTCCCCCTGTGGGTGTGTCCTACCTCAGGCTTTAGTTAAACGGCCGCTAAACGTTTGGGCGGCCCGCCCTACGCACCTCGCCATCAAACAGTCACCCTTTACAAAACCATAGCGATTCTAAACCTTATGATTATGAAAGAAAGGCGAAGAAAAACGAGTTTCTGGAAGATAGGACTTTGACGAAGTAAGGAGAGGTTAATGTCTATACGTATAGCTTAAACGCCGTTTACCTATCACTTAGCGGGCGTGACGCTTTCCCTTTTTGTAAATGCCTACTGTTGGTAGTTGGTTCGTGTTGACGTGTACAAATAAAATTTAGAGACGTTTCAATGGGAAAATGATTTGTAGCATGTGTTGTTGAAAATTTAATTAGACATATTACTCTCACCAAAAATACTCAACATTTTCTTCTCTCGGATGTACTTAATTTAGATATCTAAATTAGGTATATACCTAGGTAATTAAGATATCTAAATTAAAAACCTGTACCCACAAGGCAGGCCATAACGAGGCCTTAACAGACCTGGAGATGCTCAATCCTGGCAGAAGTGCAGGACATTGGGAAGAGCGGCTGTGCGATTACGCAAAAACCACCCATCTTATTGACATTTGAAAGTCCTTAGAATGGCCTTCGTAACTTACCGCCTACCGGCCCCGGAGGTATAGCGTACTTAGCTTATACATTATTTTTAAAAACTGTTTGTATCTCATTATAAGTGAAAATTTTGTTGTTTTATAAGAATAAACATCTTTAAACCGAATTTGCATTGTATGGCGAAGGCCATTGAAATGGCTTTCAAGGCCATTCAAAGGGCTTTCACATGTCAATATAGGATGGGTGGTTTTCACAGCTGGTGTGAAATTAAACGCAAAGCTCAAGACAGAACGGGATGGCCATTTACTGTAGACACCCCATGCCCCATCCGGGGGTCTCAGGACATTAAGTCAGGTAAGACAATGGAAGTACTATACAGGGAAAAATGTGTTATTGAAAGTGTGAATACATAGTGCCGTCATAAAAAATAGTCTACATTTTCTCCACTCGGACATACAAAAGTTCCGAGCTAATTTAGATGTCTAAATTAAAAAACTTTATGAAATGCACTCCATTTTAGTAATATGAAAATGGTTTAGTTCAGTTTTTTTTATTTTCAATGGTGTTCTACCAAAGACCTCTAAAACTCATTTTATTAACTAATTTCAGATTGTATCAGAGTAGAAAAATATTCCCAATAGGTATGCTAGTAATATTATATATTCTCTGCCTATAGCTACCTTTCCCTTGGCTTTGACTTACAGACAAGGCCATTTCCATCTCGACAACTCTAGTTTACCATACTTATCTTCTTTTATGTATAGTTTATGTATTGCTAGTAAAAACCATATTAATGCGGCCAGGACGGGCTAAATATCCCTCTCCACTGGGAAGAGATTAATAGTCACCCGGGAAAAATATGACGACAGGGAAGGATTTAGAACAGTATATATGGTGTTATGTACATATTAACAACATAAAATGGGGGAAAAGGGAGGGTAACAGGCAGGACTCGTATACATAAAAGTTTTCGTTGTATTCCCTCAAAAATTATAGAGCTTCCTATTTTGAAGGGATCCTAGCTCTACTGCCTACGAAAATAAGTCAGTGTAGAGCACCAAGATCACAACACTATTTTTTAAGGGGCGAACCTGGCGGGTTTGGTTGTCAAACTAGGCCTAGACCTCATTACCTACTCACGGGATCCCCGTAGTAAAAAACTGGAATTACATAACATTCAACATTTATTCTTTGGTTCCTTGAAAGTGAAAACACGATTGCAAAAATAATTACGATAAAAAAGAATCATGAAAGTTCACTGTTTCGCACATTATTTGGTCGAGATCTCAGGGACCCTGCGGTCTATTGAAATGATTTATGCTTTGATTTGTAGTTTAGGTATTATTAATTATTTGGTTTGAACCAGCTTCTTCATAAGTTGTGTAGTTTTCTTGTAAATAATAAAAACTTGATTTTTGCGCTTACGCCATTCCAAAAACGTATGCTCTGTCCCGCTCCTATGAACGCGAAATCCTATGCCTATCCTTTTCACAAAATGGCGCGGAATGCGCCCTCTTATGGTAAATTAATCATGTCACAGAGGAAGGAAGCATAACAGAGGAAGTGTACGTATTTATACTATATTCATGTTTTTGCCTTCATTATTAATTATTGTTCAATGTATAGGTCCAACTGTGTGCTTCCCGCCCTGGAATAGCCCAACCGCTTTGACTTGGTACGTTTTTTGCATTAGTTAGGGCTAAGCAACATTTTTCAGCTATGATGGATGGATACTTCTTAATAATATAATTGACTAACAACAATTATATTATTAAGAAGTATCCATATATTATTATTAGCTTAACTATTAGCTTATTCTATTTGAATAAACTAAATAGATTTCACCGGAGCAGGTTGGATACAAAATTACAAAAAGCTCACTCCTACGCGTTTTGACATAAGCTAGTAAATAAGTCTAAACAGGTAGGGATTTTATTCTCTCTAATCTACTACAAAATAAGTTTTCAGGGAGTAAAACTGGAATAAGCCAAAATAAAACTCTGGCATTTCAGAGGTACATTAAACATTTCGAACATTCGATGTGTTCGAAATATTCAGCACCCCTGAATCGTTTTTTTTTTGCTCGCCTAGCTAATAAGCGTCTACTGGTTCGTGAAATATTACAAATTGCGTCCCCCCACCCCAGGGGGAGAGCTCCCAGTTTTTACACTGGCTTTTTCACGCCAGCACATCAAGGGCCGATAGCAAGTGTCAAATGAACGAGTCCATTTAGTCTTTGATGTGCAAAACGATTTTTAGATTGGAATACCTAACTGTTATAATCTTGTTGCAAAAATACCTAGGTATAAAATGAAAAAACATATCGTCGACTCTCCTCCTTGTTTAGGAGTTATTTTGTATTATTTTGTACCATTTTGAATCTTACTCGTAGATATTCTTATTAGAATCTGTTATTCGACATTAATAAATGCCGCGATGAGACCAACATTTTTTGCACAACAATAGGAATCATGGTTATATGCAAATAAAACAAATAAATAAATAATGCTGGACAAATCTCACAGCATCAACTAGCTCCAAGCTAAGCAGAGCTTGTTGTAGAGTTGAAATTCATGTCGATCTTTGTAAGTACCTACCTAATTTAAATGGTGAATAATATTACAACGAAAAGAGATAGTCCCATAATTTTTGAATGATTTGTAGACTAAATTATGAAGTTTAATACAACATGCACAAAAGCTCACCTCAATGACCCAGTTTTAAAGTCAAATAAAAATGTTAGATGTATGCTGATTTCTAAAAAAAACTTTTTTTATTATGCTATGTTCAATATTGTATTTTTTTTATTTTGTCTATCTAGCTTTACAATGAATAAAATACACAGTTTACTTAAAAACAAACGAAGAAAAAACCAGAGAATGTAGGATAAATAAAAAAAAAAATTAGCTTGGTTTTTGATATAAATATTTTTTTCTGATTTTTGTCGTTAATTTCATGTCTCGTTTGATCAATATTCGACAATACACATCGTATAATTATGGTATAACAAAATCATAGTATGAACAAAACAAAACAACAGAACAAATGGCAGTATATACGTTACCGAAATTCATCTACTTAAAAATGAAATAAACTTAGTTGCATTACGTAACTACATAATTTATTGAATTTAACTGAATCTAGCGATAGATCCAATCAATTTCCCGACGATGTAATATAATGTAAGTTTATAAATGGAGGAATTTGGAAAGTGAATTAAAGCCCCACAAACTGGTTATATCAATCATAAACTTATTCGATTAATTACGTTTTGCGGAGTTAATAGCGACATCTAATATTGAGCGTAGGGATGTTCTCATTCTTGAGATATATCGATAAATAAGTGGGAGTAAGATAAAAGAGAGAATCAATGTTTTCAAAATCTTCCATTCAACGACGTTCAAAATCTTCGGTCAATCAAAATATTCCATTTGCCGGCCCTGTTCCAGAAAAAATATTTTTTTAAATAGGTATTTTATATCCTATTTATGAACAATTTACATCATCTTTACATCAATCATCAATCAATAATTTACATCTAGCGATGAAAAATCTTTCTAATTATTGCTTATCTGACAAAATTTATTTAAAACAAGATAGTATTTACCGTCGCAATGTTTACTTATAAACAAAATTGAACCTTTTAATAAACGAATCAACAAGCTAATTAAGTACCTGTACAACAGTTTGAGAACTCCCGACGACAATTTGAACCACCGATTTTCTTGGATGAAATAATCTTGTACACAATTGTTCTTTCAAACAAAAAGACGGCATCCAAATGGCTCATCCGTTTAAAAAAAAAATGCCTAATGCTGCACGAAACGCAGCGCTCTTTTTACTGGGATACCGAAGCGTATCAGAAATAACTCAGTTTAAAAAACTAATCTTAAAAGACTCCTACTTATCACCAAATCCAACTAGAATCATCGTAAGATCATCGAACCTTCCCATCCCTAAGCAGCCCATTTCGGCAGTGTCATTAGGCAGGCTGTTAATGATTAATGCGGCGCCTACCCCTCCCCTTAACCCTCGCAAATAAAACTCACTCCGACACTTAATCGACTACCCCTTTTGATGGAGAGCTCTGTCCTCTAGGCTCTTGTATACGAGGTAGTCCGTGCAGTTATCTTTTTTATTTTGCAGGAAGCTAAAATGCTGAATCATTCATCGGTAGATACCTTTTAAATACTAAATGCTCGGCTTTTTGTTGACTGAGGATATTTATTACAGGTTTGATTCTAATTCGTACAAGTATTATTTTTTATTCCTGACGAAGAGGGGTGTTATAACTATATCGAATGTGTCAATACGTGTGACTGTTTCATGAAAATCGGTGCAGCCACTCTAAGTTTATGATGGTTCAAAGCAAAATCGTTAGGAATTACAAATATTTTTAAAAACTATTTTTTTCTAAAGATGGCTACCACGGCGTGCCGTGGCGCTAACGGTGTCGTTTGTAGACATTCTTATTTGCGAACATTTTCTGAGACTGGCCTATGATCGAGTGGATTACTTACGATTGCCGGAGCACGATTCTTGTATTGCACTGAGTGGTCATTATTTGCTGAATTATAGCTTATTTTTGATGATTCGCTAGTTTTATTTGATTTTGTCGTGATATCTATGTGGCTATGGTATATTTACTTTGCTTCAACAATGTTACGATAAATAATGTGCAGGGGCGTTTCATGCCTATCTTCATCCTTCGTATAGCTTGTCATTTCACCGACCCACTATTTTTTAAGTAAGGTAAACTCTATTTAAGCTTTACATTATGTACCTGCACAGGTAAACCGCATGTGTCTATTTTCTTTTACTTGTTTACAACAGACCTAATACACCATCGGATCGGCTCCGGATGGATGCAGGGGAGGGTCCCCTGCATCCATCCGGAGCCGATCCGAACAAAATAACCATACTTAATCGAAGATAATTCACGAATTAAACATCCATCACACATAAAATACATTAATATCCTCTTAACATCAACTAATGCACTTACTTTTTGTTCCCACTTTTAATTTTGCAATCGAGGCTCGTATCTCCTTGGCAATTACCGAACCAACGTGTCCAATGTCTGGTAGGTGACCAGCAAATGACGTGGACAGTACCACTTTATCTGTTCAGTTGATTATGGCACTAGCGGTGAGTCTTTCACAGCATCAGATAAACATTTTCAATGTAACGGCTTTAGTTCCGAATTTAACCACCCGCAGAGATAAATTGGTGGTAGTATATAGGTGTTCTCAGGACGAACTAAAAGGATAAGAGAGCCGAAGCGAGGTAGCAGGTAATTAGTCGTCCCAGATGATGGATGACGCCCCTCGCCGATACTGATGGCCACAAAACGAGCAATCAAAGCTTGTGTAAAGGCGAGACACAGCGGAGGGCTATCTACAGCGATCGCTCATACGTTTTTAGAGATAGGGACTAACATAGGTAGGTTTTTCTAAAGGAGACACCAGCATTCTAATTTGATCGAAATCCGGTTTCCCAATCGAAGTTTTGGAATCTGACACGGATTCGCACGAATTCAAATAATTTGTGGTTTTTAATAATATCAGCTATCTAAGAGGAATAAAACTAGCAGAAAAGTAGTTTCCGTAAACCGTTTTCTATGAACCAATATTACAACAAACTTCGATGTAATGATTCTTTTGGAGCATTTGGTAATATTACAAATTTGTGTTGACTCGAAAATTTCAAACTCTCGCAAAAACAGAAATGTATTCATATAGTTTTTTACATTCGTGGTAAAAAGTAACTTCATAACTATTGCAAAAAATAACATTCAAAATCATCAATAATGAATAACGCAAGCCTAGTTATGCACATATTATGAATTTTTATTTCATTTAATGTTATTAGGAGGTTATTAAAAACCTTACAGTTGTAATAATCTAAAACTCTAATTCCCTACAAAGCTTCGTGTACGCCATCCCTTAAACTCATTATACGCCTCTGATAATACTATAAAGATGTACTTAGATATGGAATATTCGATGATTACGCTGCGGTCGCGGCGAACAGATTATTTTAAAGGAAGTTAGCGTATTATGTATTTCTTCTACGCCTCACCGTATATGGAAGCCGTATGTGTAATGGCCTTTTAATTCGATTTGAGTGGTCGTAGTTTCTGTGTTCGGAAATTGGATAGGACAGGAAGCGATGAAAAGAGCCGCTGATTTGGTTCAGTAGCTAGTGAGGTTTTGTAGAGTCATTGATATAATGCTTTTACATGACTCTTTAGAAGTTTAGAACTCTTAGAGGTGTGAACTGAAGATTTTAGGTAGGTACTCTACTTTTTTTGTACGTGCCTGTATGCTGTCCACTTGAACAACAAAGGGCCCTCCCTTAGTTGAAAAGATTTTAAACATACTTTACTAGTAGAACGCAATAATTATATCCAATGTTGGGTGGAAAAAAAAAGTTTACGTTGTACTTGGTCTTGAAGATCTTTTAAATCTTTATAACGTGAAACATTTAGCAGTTAGATATATCAGCGACTAAGAATATTGTACACAAAATCGGAATTTCCATCAAAGCTAGTTATTCCATAAAATATAACCAGTAAACAACATTGTGACGCTTTTGCCGAGCACCTCCACAGCAGCCTTAACTCCATTGGACACGGTGCTCACGTAGACAGAGCGGGCCATTACCGCGCATCAACTCCTGCGCAGCGCAGGTGTCGCATTAGCCACGCTACCGTACGTACTGTGACACTTTAGGAGATTATCTCGGAGGGCTTTGTTGGTAAACATGCAATGTGGACTGAATTACTAGGTACTATTGAGATTCCTGATTGCAGAGGAGTACCTAGCAGATTACGCTTTACTCTCTGTAGGTAGTGTTAAGAGTAGAGCTGTGTTTCAAGTTGACTTGACTTGACTTCTTTGTATTTGGCAATATATATATAAAGATACATAAAGATACATTTATTAATATGTGTTTCAAGTTCTTCTTATGCTTTAACTTCCAACAAAAAGGTGTTATAAGTCTTGAGTTTCAAATGTGGTTTACCTATATCTATAAACAAAGAATACTAAACTATTTACACAACATCATATAGCCCCACGCTGAGCAGAGCTTGTGTTATGGGTACTAGATAACTGATGTACTATATACAATGGCCTTTATTAACATAGAAAATTATAATCAACCTATTGCTAGCAACCAATGTCCTGAATCCCATTTAGAAATGGCCAGGAGACGGGCACGATCCGCAGAGCTGGAGCACGTTTGTAACAAACAATTCCATGTCAACGCACACAGAGGCCCGTCCCATTGCCGTTGGGACAAAACACGTTTTGGAGGAGCAGCATTGGGGCAACCACTAGGTGTTCGAGTTTTGTCTAAAAATTTTGAATGAAATTCTAGGTGGGACCAAATAAGATGGCTTTAAAAAATTTCAACTAAAGATCTAGTGCTGTAGACGGAATACAGGAACGCTGGAAATTTTGCGTATACCTAAGCCTCCCAATTTGATAGGCAGGGAGGCCAGAGTCATCACAATCACAATTGGTATTCAAAACCGATGGTAGAGTATTCTTTATTGTGTTGTCTAAGCGTCCCAACAGCTCGCTGTGTTTCCACAGTTGACTACATCTCAAAGAATACGTAAATTTAGGTACAAAAAGACAAAACCGAATAATTGTAAAATTCATGGCTATTAACAAATGACTGAAAAGTCTCATCAAGAATTGGTGAACCAAGGAGGCGAAGTGAACATTTATCTACACCTGTAATGTTGGGGCCAAACAATTGAATTTTTCAATGATATTGTTTTTGTCTACACAAGAGTCTGAAAAAAAAGTAGCACTTTAAAAATTTAATTCCAAACCGAAATTCATCTGCAATGATTTTTAGATCATCGAAAACTGTGTTTACCTTCTCACCTAATGTTCCGTCATCCAAATACCAAACATTGAGCTTGGATTGGAGACGTTGAATTATCGGTTGGATGGCAAGGCTAAATATAGCCGGACCAAGAGGTACGCCCTGCTGACATCCTAAATACAAAACATAGATATATATTTTTAATGAGAGGGCAAAGGCCTACAAAATGTAGCTAAGCACCATACTTACCCATTTATCAAAATAGCTTTATTCGTTTTGGTTAATGCTTGGATGTAGACACACTCGAAAAACGTAACCCAGGCCTCACGGGTAAAAAAGTCATAGGTAATAATGTCGCGTCATTGTGTCAAATACCGACAGTTACAAAAAACAAAATCCAAACAATCCAATCATACATAACCTAATTTGCAGTAATTGAACACGTAAGTAAACTTTCAAAAGTAACAGCACACGTAATCTATTGTTATAATTAAACGTGCTATTGTCACACGCGTTTCTCAGACATAACTGGCTTGTCAATTGACTTCAATAATTAACATGCACGTTAGGTTTTTATAACTACCTTCTAAAATCAGTATAAACATGGAGGACTCAATTATCAAAATCATTCAATACTTGTACTTGCTAATATCAGCAAATATGCAGGTCTCGACAGAGTGCATTTGCTCCCCTTGGAGTCAAGACCCTATGTCCATGGGGTACCGAGGCTCTCCGGGTTTTAAAAAAAATATCTGAGCGTCTGGTCGAAGCGACGCGTGACCCGAGAGCTGGTGAGTATCTAGCGCAGCGCATCAGCATTGCCATACACCGGGGTAATGCAGCCAGCGTCTCGGGGACGCTTCCGACTGGTATTGTATGTAGATTGTTTGCAACAGCAGTTAGCAATTGTATTATAAATATTGTTTCAATTGTAAATACTAGTTTTAATTTGTTTCTATTATTTGATTGTAATTTTTATATTTTTTTTTTCAATTTAAGGCAATGGCCTTTATTAACAAAGAAAATTACAATCAAATTATAACTAGTATTTACAATTGAAACAATTAAGCTAACTGCAGACTGTTGCAAACAATCTACATGTAATTTTCTTAGTTAATAAAGATTTAAAATCTACTAAAATTATAAATTCGAAACTTTAACCTGGGCCTTTTTATGACTAAAGTGAATATGTAAGAATGAAAGAAAGAAAATTATTTATTAGACACAACACGCAACAAACTTTGGTAAAGGAAATAAAAAAAATGTGTCTTCTAGACCTTAATGATACTTCGTCACTTACCATGGCCAGGTCTTTTCATTATATAAATAAATAAATCATAAATTCGAAAGTAGTTCTGTTTCTCTGTTACCTTTTCACGCCTAAACGGCTGAATGGATCTTTATGAAAGGCTAGAATATAGGTGCTTAGATGGAATCTCGAGGCGGACATTTGCTACTTTTTATCACGGAAAACAGCGTGCGAAGCGGCGGGCGAAAGCCAATATACGTATAAGTTCCAATTTGGAAGTTGGATGATGTCGTTGAGATAATTTAGTTTATATGACGTTTGTCATTTTGTCCCTGGCCTCAGGCAAACTTTCACGTTGAATCCAGTAGAGCTTATGTAAGTATATATTTCACCTATTTGCTCCAGAAATTTTTGTAATTTTATTTGTTTGTCTCATTTTTGATGCTTTACTTTTTTAAATACTCCTTGCGAAAAGGAAGAATCGCTTAAGTTTAATCCGGCTCAAACGTTGTGTTAAGCGAAGCAGTATATTGATAACGGCGAGAAAAACTGTTCGGATTTAACATAATTCACACGGGTTATCTCAGGTTGAGTGCATATGGAGGTTCACCTCGGACTGAGTCTGATAGGCCTGCGTCTCTCTGATTGGTTGATAAAGGATATTTGTCTTTATGGTGATTGAGGTAGGCTCAATTTGATACCTTGTAGTTATTGACTGTCAGGGTGGTAGGTTTTCTTCTAGAAGAAGATCGAGCGATTATTTTAATTGACGTTTTTGACAGAAGTTAACAGACGAACTGCTGGTCCTCTGATTTATCTTTCAGACATCATATAGGACTCTTACAATTTTCTTTTATATATTTTCCAACTAGGGACTTACTCATATTAACCTTGTTAAGTAAATAAATCTACGAAATCTAAGATACCCTTACCTACTATATTTGCTTTCCATGTTTTTTTCCAAACTGCAGACAGATGGGAGATAATTTTTTCTTTTTAGAAGAACATGTTATAAGAATAAAGATCATTTGCATAATTTTTCACATTCTACTCCTAGATTTCAAAAGTTGTGTAATTGTTACTACAGCGTGCGAGAGCGCTGCGGTGTTATACAGGCTTCTAAATCGAATCTGTTAGATAGCTCAAGATATTTATCTCCATGTTTTATTATCTATAGATTTACAATGTGTATAAACAACAAGGGAGATTGTATTTTGCGGTAAAGCGATAATTCAGCCCAATCTACGTCGTGAGCGCGCGCGCTTTGTTTCCCCGCTGGCTCCTGTGCGCCTTTATTTAGAAAATTGATGAGAAATGGTTTCCATTACGATCTGCCGCCTTGTAAAAGATATTGCTACGGATCTTCTACGCCTGGTCAGGCTTGGAATAAGGTCTTTGTTGGGGGGAAGTGTTTTGATATTTTAACAAAGCTGCCCCTAGTTGCTACAACTAGTTTCGTTTCGTGTATGGTAATTTATATGTTAACCAATGTAGGGTATTACAGTAAGTTGTATTTTAACAGTTCGGTTAGCATAGGTCGCATGGCGAGTATAAGGTCACTAAAACTAACAAAAAACTATTTTTAAGAGAAGCCTTATCTGCTACTAGTATTTCTCCAAAACTAACTACTTTTTACCCGCGACGCGTCGCGGGTAAAAAGGATTTAGTTTAGTTTTGGAGAAATCCTAGTAGCAGTAGGCCTAGCAAGGGCATCGTTGTCTAGGGTAGAATAGAGAAAAATTACGTCACTTTATCATCGAATGCGTAAATTATTTGAAATTCATTCCTTCAACTTTAATAATGTACGCAATGTATGAAGATGCGATGTCATTATTGTCTATTCTACCCTAGAGAACAATCCCTGTGCTTGGCCTACAGATAAGGCTTCTGACGGAACGGAGACGGTATATGTGTTTAGGGAGTGATGTTGTTTGTTTGTTATTTCAATCGTTAAGTCGTATTAGTTTAGTTTTGGCGACATATAAACTGAGACCAATTTAACTTTTTACAACCTTAGCTCGAAGTAGGTATATATTTCGAGAATACACTTGATCTGAACTTCAGTTCTGCAGCAATAAGTGAACGGTAGTAATCCAAACTCCTAGCTACTACCCTGGGCCGAGGGAGAGGAAATGAACGCAAATTTGTTTTCATGATTGCGAGGTTCGGAATATCGAATTGATATCGATATCATTTCCTTGTGCAATCGTATTTCTCATTAGATATTTATGTGTGACCCCGTGTGAGCCCCTACCTTCACGATTTCCTATAACTACCTTCCTATAGACAAATAATATACAAAGCTTGGAAATTTAATAGTATCAATTTTAATGTGCAATGCAACTGTGTTAGCAAGCTCTAAAATTTTGTTATTTGACCAGGAAACTGTAGAACTGGTTTTATAAGTCTTAATAAAAGTTCCAATATTAACAAAGAAAATTACAATCAAATAATAAAAACAAATTAGAACTAGTATTTACAATTGAAACAACTAAGCTAACTGCAAACTGTTGCAAACAATCTACAGGTAGCTCAACTGATCCATATCAATACAAGTCGGAAGACGCTGGCTGCATTGCCCCGCTGTATGGCAGATATCCGATTCCATCTCAGATTCCGATTTACAGAATCAGTTAGATAATTTGTTAATAGCGGACCCATATTATTATTTGCTTTGTCACTGCGGAGCACTGTGGACATGATAGGCCTCTTATGATCGCCACTAGCCGACCCACTGCGAAGATTCCAGCCACAAATAACAAAACCAAAAAAAAATAAAAATATTTGTAGCAAAAACAATTGTATTACAATTTACAACAAAGTAGGCACATATTAGATATAGGTAACAAGAAACGAATGAGAAACTTATTGCTGAGAACTTATGATTATGATTTTACTGATGGATCTCACACTACCCCGAGCCTCTGTCGTGAACCATTGTAAATTTAAGTATTTTGCAATATTAAAGAACAATTTGAGCATTCCAGCGAGAATCCTCGGTAGCTAAAAGTATATCACAAGCTCTAAACAGTCCGTTTTGTACGAACATAGCTTCTCCAATTTGCGTGCTCGCATCTCACCACGGACAATCGCGCTCAAATTGCCCGACGCTGATTGCCTACGGACGTTTATCAATATTGCGGCCGTTGTTACTACTGCTAGTACACTCGGTAGCAGTATAACAGAGTGATTTTATTCTCTTTCACAGAGGCGAATAACTTGGTTGTGGATTTGTGACAGAAATCACAGATTATGGACCTAAATTCGTCTTACTAACCGACTTGAAAAAAGGAGAAAAATCAGAAAAGGAGTAGGTATGTATTTTTTTAATGTATGTTCGCTGTTAATTACGTCAGTTATAGACAGATTTTGATGGGTATTTCGCTATAAGATATAATATTATAGCTAGAAGATGATCCCGAAATGGTTTCATAAAAAGTTATTTCCGACGGATCAGTATTTCGTGAAATATTAAGGTGGTCGCTGGCTATTAGTTTACGTGGATTTCAGATCTCTGACAACGGTAAATCATGCCCTCTGCAAAGTGTATTAACCCGACTCAACTATAGGTAGGCATAAATCAGAGTTGTCTTCCTACCAAGTAAGTATATTTTTTTACATGGTCACAAAAACAATTAATTTCATGCCTGGCAAACCATCGATGCAAACGCAAAAGTATAATAATACGTGAATGCGTTACCCATCACGCACGTATTATTTTACTCTTGCGTTTTCTATCACACCTACGCCATCACGTACCACGTACAGACATACATAGGTACCTTAGCTTCATGAATTATCAACAGTTCTGGCAGCGTTCGTACCTGGCAAAGCCACTACACTGGCGCTACGTTTATTCCGCCACATGTTAGATTGAGTAATTGTACAGGAAAATGGAGATAGATGACGAATTAGTCGCACGTAACATTTCAGATGCATTGTTGTCCAAAATTACTAATCATACCACAAAGAGACGATCATTAGTTAACTGTTTTACCGATCATCAGTAACCATGACCCGAATGATGATCAATAATTACAATATGTAGATGCGGAACGAATAGTTCGTTGGTAGCATCACAGGGAGTCAATGATGCTCAGCGGCAACAAAGCAGGGGTCATACGCACAAAGCCGTCACGTTTACCGACGTGTCGAAATGAGCATTCAAAATCGACACCGAAAAAAATATCGATTTCCGTAAATAAGTGAGTGTGGCACATTCATAATAATGATGAATGGTCGTCGGCTGTTCGCGTCGATATTGCATGGCCAATCGCGCAACCGCCGCGACGTACTCCACTGTTCAATGTTCATTGATTCCTAATCGAAAAGGAAATACTGGAAGCATGTCCTGCCATAAATTTTGTATTATAACTGGGCCGGTCGATTATCTTTTACGTTGTAAATCATAATACAATTCCTGCAGCATAAGAAACCCTTGAACAATTTTATTAATTCCGAAAGTCATTCATAACATAAGTAAGATCTTTATTGACAAAGAAAATTACAATCAAATAATAGAAACAAATGTAGAGGTCCCTCAACTGATTCATATCAATACCAGTCGAAAGCGTCCCCAAGCGCTGGCTGCATCGCCCCACTCTGTATGGCAATGCTGATGCGCTGCGCCAGATACTCATCAGCTCTCGGGTCACGCGTCGGTTCGCCCAGACACTCAGATATTTTTTTTAGCCTCGGTACCCCACGGACCTAAGGTCTCGATCCCAAGGCGAGCTATTACGTAGTGCTCTGCCGAGACCTGCGTATTTGCGCTTCTTGAGATCCTCGGCCAAATCTGCTGCCGTACCAACCTTTACGGATGTCCTCGGAAGATGGGAAAGCACAAGTCGACGCATGTAGCGTCCTACTAAATGAGCTTCCCAACTCCCATGGGACTAGTGTAACATAGCTCATGCTTACTGAAATTGGTAGGTATATTTCTCCAATACTCGATGTAGGCACAATGA
This sequence comes from Eupithecia inturbata, assembly GCA_963662085.1. Classification (NCBI taxonomy): domain Eukaryota; kingdom Metazoa; phylum Arthropoda; class Insecta; order Lepidoptera; family Geometridae; genus Eupithecia; species Eupithecia inturbata. Next base: position 5,489,889 of record OY759178.1, on the reverse strand, counting down.
AGCAAGATTTTACTTACAGTGTACTTACAGTGTCCAGTCACTTTGTTAAGATTTTTATGACATTAATAATAATAATAAATAATAAAACATTTATTTCAGGCAACATTAGTCTAGTAGAGGATGTAAAGTACTTAAAAACTACGGCCCATATAAAATATATACCTTAGTCTAACATACATAAGATAAACCTTGCAAAATAAACATTACAGTAATTGTTAAAGTGTATTGATTGAAATCATTCTATATAGTTGTATTGTACAACTGTACCTACCTCACCTTTAGTAAATACATTGTATAATACCATTTTATTGGTTATAATATAACTATAGAAAATCTAGAAAAATATATAATCTATAAATCTTGAAAAATAACTTGCGAGAAGTTTAAACACAACATCACTTGCTGTACAACGAAAGTTGCAATAGAACAGCTGTCGTACAAAGGTCGGTGGGTGCCGGCCACAGACAAAAGGCAGCACAGTATAAACGCTCCACCAATTCATCGTCACTAATTACGTAATTATGGGGAGAAAGAAAATATTGAACAAGTGTAAGGTGGACTATTGGTTTTATAGGGTTCCGTACAGGTATACCGGAGAGGTTTAAACTTATCTAACGACTACGACAAACAGAATTAGGTAAGTTGGGACATAAGTTGTATCAAAATTTACAAGAATGGTCTGTGACTAGAAAGAGGGAGTTACTGAGGATATTTTAGTTTTCATCACTAATCCGTAGAATTAGAGTTTATGTAAGCATCCAATGAGTACCTACCTAAGATGAAATTGAGAAGAAAACAGCCAGTTTAAACCACTCAGCAACGAAATTTCTTCGTGACAAGCCTTTAAAATTATTTTTAAGTGTGAGGATTTTTACCATTATCTTGCGGTTATGGAACCCCAAAAATAAAATGGCAGGCATTCCCGGCGCCGAGTCGACACATTAACTCCCGCGCACGACATTTCTCGATCGCAACATTCGTAACGTTTTTTTTTTCTGCAAATCGAAAGTCACGCATGAGGGGGTACAGCTGAGACGACATCATCATCATTATTAGCTAAAAGAAGCAAATCATGGAAACATAGGTAAAAAGACTATGTATTAAGTATGTAGGTACCTATATATCTAGTACCCACATAACACAAGCTCTGCTTACTGTGAGGCTAGCTAGATAATGATGTGCGTATTGTCCAGCATTATTTATTTATAGATCAGGAGAGTAAGGACTTTAGAAGTTACCATAAGCTGTTTTGATTCGGCAAATTTTTTTGCGCAGCAGGTGTTTTGTCAGGTCAGCGATAAGCAGGCCTTTTGCTACTTTTGAGCAAGATAAGAGATAAAATAAAAATAAAGATGTTAGTAACATTTTTTTAAGCTATGATGGTAATTTTGATAATTTCTAACTTATTTTTTAATTGGAAAAGTCTATTCCATTTTTTTACAATGCATTTAGGGAGGGTTTGGTACCCCTATGAAACCTAAGATAATGCTTTGTGTATTGCGTCCAGCATCATTTATTTATTTAGACATGCATGGAATATTTTTTATGACGAAAGAATGCCATGGACAAAAACGTTTCTCCTATTATGTGCATGCACACATTGTTATGACATTTGCACCTACAGCAGTATGAGTCTTTGTATATGCCTAGCTTTTAGCACTTTAAACATTAAAGAATGTCTGAAATGTAAAAATAAATCACTATAATTATTCATGCTATGAAAATAATCTTGAAACTTTTTCAAGACTCGAAAACAGAACAAAGCGTGACCGGAAATACCCATAAAATACTTTTTAATCATAATGTGATTCCAAACCGAAAACCATGTTTGCTTAATTAGCTTTTTTGTTCATTTACAATAGAAAAGTTAATGATGATTGAAAATAATACTAATTGGTGTTCACACACACAAACACAGCTAAGTTACCAATGCACACTAACACACAAAGTAGAGTCACGCAGAACACTGTACAGTGTTGCACAAAATTCCTGATCACGCTTACACAACCTTAGTCTAGGAGTTTTTGAAATTTGTAGAAAATAACAAGGAAAATTTTAAACATTTCCGAGCACAGTCGAATTTCAGCAGGCTGGAACGCTGTACCTCGATTTTTTTGTAATGGATAATCTCTGCTACCGGTGCAGGTGACCTGATCCTAAATATGACTAATTTCGCCATAACTTATTATCCCCAAATGCTATACAAACACCGGTTATTTTGTAGTAAGCGAAGGTACGGGCAGAAGCTATAGTACCAAAACCAATTACACAAACGCTTTTCTCCTCACCTACCCCACACACATGCACACATACACACACATGGACGCAGTGGTCAGACACACAGGTGGCCGCGTCACCTGACGCTGCGGACCGGTCACTTCCGCCGGACGTGGCAATTAGCCGCGACGCTGACACTTTGACCCGCCGCGGATTGGGACGCCTGCTGTGTAGATACTGAGGTTTCTGGGGACCCCTGCCGCGTAGATACTGAGGTTTCAGCTGTGGGTTTCTAGTTCAAGAAGGAAGTACATGCATTAATCTCTGCTTGATGAATTAATTTGGGTTTACAGGATGGTACACACATCTAACTCGGAAACGGATCAGTATTGTGTCGCCTCATCGCTATGCCACCGCCGCCGTCGTCATATAGTGAAAAAAGAGACAGGGTAACGACGGGGCGATGTCGTTACGATGCTGATTTTTTTCCGTTACTGACAGGCTCATGTCGTGTCATTTCTGAACTGAAGTTTAAGTTGCTATGAGAGTAATGTAGCTTGACGTTAATAACTCTTATAGATACATTTTTAAAAGCTGGCGCGGTTGTCGTTTGTGTTTTCATACAATTATCCACGGTGACGTTACAAATCCAGGACACTAGTAGGTATACGAAAAAAAGGGGATCGCGCCAGCTTTTAAAAATGTATCTATACCGACCGATCGCCGTTGAAAGGCGAGAAAATAAGCACTTTTTCAAATCGATAATTAAGAACGTTAATAATTTATAGGTACTAAAAAGGATATTACGCAATCATGTCTTCATTTATTGTAATTGTGTACTTTCCATTCCGTTGGAAGAGTCCACTTGAACTGTTGGTAGAGCTTAGTTATTAAGTTTCATAAACTTTAAAATCCACTCAATAATCAAAGGAAACAATAACTTGTTTACGAGCTATGGCAAATTGTCAGTGGCTAATTAGGGCTCTCGTCAGACCTCGTGCTTTAAGTTCTTTTATATGTGCCGGGACACCCGTGACATTCGAAATAACTTTAACGGCTCGTAACCTTCGTATTAGGAGTTATTAATAAACCGCCAAGTGCGAGCACTCGCACACGAAGGGTTCCGTACCGTTAAAATCAGGCAACTTTTTCAAAGAACATCAAATTTTCACTTGCTTGGAGACATCTTTAAATTCTAAACTTTATTATAATTTTAGTATTTGTTGTTATTACAGTTGAAGTGCTACTTATTTATAGAAAGCTTCATGTGTCTACCTATTGTGGTTCAAGAGACAAACAACAAACACCATGGGTCTACACACCCAAGTCGGCGGGCAGTCGCCAACATGTTTACTAAACACTGTGGCCTATAATATTCAAATATACACTGAAATGTCACACCAACCCGCCGGGCTGTGATGGGGGTTTCGGTATGTAGAGTCCATGACAATAACATTTTAGGTTAGATCCAGAAGGAAAATAGATAGAGAATAAATTATGGGAAAGCGAATATAACAATACTGTGTTCATCTAGCATCCAGGACGTATATAACGCCCATAAAGCCCCATTGCAAGAAACCAACAAGTCGTAACGAAGGGACATCCCTATTCTGATCGAGTGGTCACATCCTCCACAATACCCTGTCATTTCTGTGATTATACTGTCTTTTATGCTATTAGTACTCGGAATAAGCGCCACCAAGTATGCAATAAAAAAACGGACGTCCTTGAAATATTTACTGCTATCTAGCAAACGATTTTTCAAGAGTCAGTGCTTACGGGATATTTATCATGATTTGTATGCAAGCTTTGGTTTTAGTGTTAAAAACCATGATAGTTATAGAGGGTTTTCAAGACTTACCGTTAGCATTATTATATATTCTCTGCTTATACTTAGGTCTAGATAAGTCTGAAGAATTGTTTTTATCTAAAGAATTGTTTTCGAAAACAATATTATTGTTCAAAATTCATTTCAATCTAATCTTCAGTAAGAATAACTTGTCTTGGCTCAAGCTCTTCCAAACCAATTAGTCCCACAACCTTTTTAAATATTTCGATTATCTTGTCACTATACTGTTTATCATAATAGGTAGGGAAAAAGTTTCATCGCATTTTTTAAGAAAATTCAAAACATTTTTTCATATAGTTTATTTACATATAATTAAAGTATGTATGTAGGTACCATTTTGTTCGATAACTTTTTGCCATCTTGTAGGTAGGGACATGATCCCATTGCTATAGAAATTTTGGGGCTTCTGATCAAAATACCGCGACAAGTGGTTTTGGCAGTCCTCACGTGATGTTAACCTGACACTGCCTAAAGAATTCTGAAGAGACCGAAACAGGTGGAAATCTGAAGGTGCAAGGTCAGGACTATGGCGGATGCATTAACACTTCCCAGTCAAACTCTCTTAATTTTTGCTGAGTGGCTAAAGATGTGTGAGGTCTAGCGTTATCATGATGAAAAACCACACCCCTTCTGTTGATTAATTCAGGCCGCTTTCTCTCAACTTCTTGCTTTAATCTCATCAGTTGTTCGCAGTAGAGTTCAGAATCGATGGTCCTGCCTGGTGGTAACAGCTCATAATGAATATTGCCCTTCCAATCCCACCACACACACAGTATCACCTTGTTGCGAGCTAACCCGGGTGTAGCCGCAGTCTGTGAAGCCTGACCGGCCTTTGACCACGACCTTTTTCGCACATTCTTGTCGTACGTGATCCACTTTTCATCACCAGTTATCAGCTTCTTCAAAAATGGTTCGGTTTCATTACGTCGTAATAAAGAATCACAAATGGGTACATGGTTCATTAGGTTTCTTTCAGTGAGCTCGTGAGGTACCCAAATATCGAGCATTATTGTGTACCCAGTTTTTTTCAAATGAGCCAAAACTGTTTTGTGGTCAATTCCCAGTTCTTCAGCTACGTCGTAACTACTGATATGCCGATCTTGCTCCACTTTTTCAAAAATGGCATCCATTTTATTCGTAATAGGGTGACCAGAGCGACGTGCATCTTTGACATCAAAATTTCCGGATTGAAAACGCTTAAACCAAATTTGTGCTACTCTCACAGACACTGCACTAGGTCCATAAACATAGCAAATTTTTTTCGCGGCTTGCGTTGCTTTTTTACCTTTTTTGGAGTAAAATTTTAAAAGGTATCGAATTTCTTCATTAGATTCACTCATCTTGACAGTACGAAAAACAAATAAAAATCACACATTTTCCTAATTTGAATTTGGAATTATCTTTTTTAAAATTTAAACTTTTAATGATACCAAAACCAGCCAGATACAAATAGTATAGCCAAAGAGATTTTATTACAAGTTCATACATACTACACTTGAGAGCAATAAAATCGCACATCCGCACATTTTTACTTAAAAGTTCAATTTTTTTTTATTTGGAGCTTACAGCAAATTAAAATCAAATTAAATTAAAGTGCATAATCTAGGCATTCGCAGAACTGATAAAGGGTTGACATTTACCTTTAAAAACAACTCATTAGCAACAAAACAATAGACCCCCTTATGTCGCTCGATCCAGATAAGGCCGGCGGCGGGATTTATCGCAGGTATAAAAGAGTGCAAATTGAGGGAATGGTCATCATTTGCATACCAACGTACAGTGTGAAAGGTTCTCTATTGATATTGGCTTCAAACGGAACACGAAAATGGATACTACACCAGAAGTAGCCGCTCAAGTGGTTGCCCTTGTTGAATCGGGGCTTAAGCAAAGTCAAGTGGCTCGACAATTGAGTTTGAGCCGATTTACCGTTCGGCGTGTATACCAGAGGTATCAAGAGACTGGTGGCTACCAACGGCGACAAGGATCGGGCCGTCCCCGTGCTACAACAGAGCGTGATAACCGCTTTCTTATAACGACATCTTTAAGAAATCGTCGTTTGAACGCAGTTCAACTGGGCCAACGACTTCAAGAAGTTCGTGAAGTAGAAGTTAGCCGGTGGACAGTCAGAAGACGATTGAGAGAAGGTGGCCTGACTGCACACAGGCCAGCAAACGGGCCGAAATTGACCCCAGCCCACCGAGAAGCCCGCCTTCAGTTCGCTCGAGACCATTTGAATTGGACCGAAGAGCAGTGGAGTGCAGTCCTGTTCTCTGATGAGTGCAGGATGTGCTTGCATGGCAACGACGGACGGGGGAAGGTGTATAGAAGATCGGGAGAACGATTTGCCCAATGCTGCATAACAGAACGTGTCGCCTATGGCGGTGGATCAATCATGTTTTGGGGAGGCATGTCTATTGAAGCAAAAACCGAGCTTGCCTTCATCACCGGACCGAATACTGGTCGCCAATCAAGAGGATTGACTTCCATACGATACATTGAGGAAGTACTCGAGAGCCACGTCGTACCTTTTGCTGGGTTTATCGGCGAAAACTTTCTGTTTATGCAAGATAATGCAAGACCGCATACTGCTGGCATAGTGATCGAGTACCTTCAAGAGGTGGATGTGACCGTTATGGAGTGGCCAGCTCGAAGCCCAGACCTCAATCCCATCGAACATCTATGGGACGAGCTGAAAAGAAGAGTTCGAGGCCGAGATGCTCCTCCATCGACTCTACAGGAGCTGCAACAGGCGATCGCAGAGGAATGGGAGGCTATTCCTCAAGACTTTATCAAAAGTCTAGTAACATGAATGAAAACACGGATGGAGTCAGTGATTCAGGCTAGGGGAGGGAACACTCGGTATTAATAACAAACTTTAAATTAATTTTATCTTTTAATTTCATAACTTTGACACCAATACTTGAATAAAGAATTTTTTACTAAACATGCATTTTTGTTATTGATCCACAAAAGCATTTTTATGTAATGATTGAAAGACAAATCAGATACCACTGGATAGGTATTAAAATAGACTATGAATCTGCATTACAGAAACATAATATTTTTTGTTTTTTTTTTAGTTATGTCAAAAAATCATGAATGTGCGATTTTTTTGCTCTCAAGTTTATAATGCGAAAAGACTTTTTCACCACCCTAATAGAAACTCGAGTTACAAGGTACCTACCTATGTTAGTAATTATATTCGACGGTAACCATTTTTATCCAAACCTCAGTCACATATAAAATATATTTCAACTAAATGCCCCTCTAAGATTCTACTTTCAACATTAACTTATCGTAATTTTATCTAACAAGCATAACACCTAACGAAACTTAAAGCTCAAGATAATTATTCATATTTTAAAGTTTTTGAAGCGTTAAAATTAATAGAATAAAACTGTTTGTATGATAATTTATTGTTTTGGAAAGTCATTATCATTATCAAAGGGTTATGTAAATTGCGAGTTGCTTTCTATGTTTTCGGACCAGATTGAGCCGATAGAATGAAGTGATTTACAATTTATTCATTACACCGCAGCCAATACTCTCATAATTTTTTTCGTATTTTGCATTTGGTTTGATTGTTTTGATTTATTTAATAGGACTCCCAGCGAAAGGATCACAGAAAATTGTACGTAATAAAAACTAGATGTATCTGTAATTCTATGTGTCCTGTCAGTTAGAAGGGCATTTCGTAAATTCTACATTTTAACTGAATTGAAATTGCCTTTTAGAAGATATGCCTTTTTTCGAGAATTGAAATTCTCGAAAAAAGGCATACCTATTTTGAAAGATTTAATCTTAGAGATAGGGTTTGGATAGGCTATTCTCACCTGTATTTTTTATTAGCCTGTACCTACTGTCCCACTGCTACCTTCCCTCCATCCACAGTTTGCTCTTTAAATTGTAAAAATAGTTGATTATACACCGGAAACAATAAACTCAATTATCTGAAATTCCTAAACCCAGACGCAGAATGGATTTCTTAATTGCGTTTTTCAGTCCCATACATCAGCAATATCCATTATGCGGTTAAGTTGCCACGCTAATGAGTGCGCGATATCGTCCGTTTTGTAGCACGTAATCGCGATGTTATCTCCCCCCTCTCTGCCCCCTCTCTGTCCCCTCAATGGACCAGAACCCCCCTGGGACTAGCAACACTGCTGCGCTCGCGTTTGACAATTGTTGAGTGAAGTGTGAATGGGTTTTATCTTGTTAGCTTTGGGTGATTGTGTGATCGGTGCAAATGATTTGTAGCTGTTTGTTATATCAATAAATATATGTATGTATGTATATCTAAGGAATGTAATTTCTTATGTAACACGATTATGTAATACGTACTTATCAGTTATAATCAAATCGATTAAAGATAATCTTTATCTATTACTAGTAAGTAACTAGTAATAGATAATACTGTGGACCCATATCACAAGTTCCTAGTATGGGCTAGCTAGTATGGGATGATTGCTGTAAGAAGTGTCCAACATTATTTGTTTATTTTATGCCTAGAAAAACTTGAAATGTATTAGGAAACAACTAACAGGCTAAACGTTTCTTCGTCGCTTCTTTCTACATACCGAAGCGACAGAAATTAAAAATATTACTTTATTTCCGTGTCAGTGTTTAATTTTATAATTTGACCTTTTCTTAGTGTACATTTATTGTATTTATTTCCATAAGAAATAAAGAGTTTATAATTTGATATGAAAAGAAAATTTGTGTTGCGTAATTACCTGCTTATATAACAATGAACATTTGAGAGGAACTCAGGCAAAAAAATGTCAATCTACTTTATTACCTTCGTAAATCTAATTTCTGTGTCATAGCAGTAAAATTACAAAATGACTACACCATTATGTCTAGGCACGCGGGCGCAGCTAACCGCGAAACGTCCATTTCATTTCCATAATTTCACAAAATACCAGATTAAATCCGAAATCGCTGACAATCGCCCGGAGTATGCTGGCAGAACAATAGGCCCACGCCACAGTGTAGGCAACACTAGTAGAACAATGTCAAACCTGCTTTTTCCGCAAATTATACAATTTGTCTGTCAAAAAACATAAAGTTGAGAGTCAGATGAGTGATACCATGTAGGGATGCGCGGCGCGGGTTTAATTTTTGTTAAAGTATTTTTGTTTAATATTACGTAATTTTTAAGATAATATAAAATATTGGAGAAACATTTACAACCTTATAAAAACCTATTACGAGACGATACAGGATAAGGATCAGGAGGCGAGACGCGGTGGTCTACAAGGCCGAAATCAAAATCAATATTTACCTTGGGGAGTTAAACTATGAATGTCGAAAAATTATGAAGTAAAATGAAATATTTATTGACAAAGAAAATTACAATTCAATAATAAAAACAAATTAGAACTAGTATTTACAATTGAAACAATTAAGCTAACTGCAGACTGTGGCAAACAATCTACAGGTAGCTCAACTGATCCATATCAATACCAGTCGGAAGCGTCCCCAAGACGCTGGCTGCAAAATGAAAACCCTTACGTAATGTAAAAATGTACGAAGGTATATTAGTTCCATTGGTTTGTTGATAGGCAGTTGTTTTAGAAAGTGAACTACGTAATCTTACAAACCGATTATTATCTAAATACATCAACTCACTTAACGACTAATCCTTATGTAGGTAGGACATTTTTTAAAACCAAATGTTAACTTTTTTTTTTAATTGTTATTGAATAAAAAGTACATGACATTTATTTTGTGCTCTCATTAACAATATAAGCTATTCTGAAAATAGCTTGTGGTTTGGTAGTGCTTACCTACCCTTGTAATAACTACGACTCTGGTTATCTGGGCTTTGATAGCCTGAAAAAAGATCATGAACTGGCAACCCTATTTGCGTGATACTGGCAATAAAATAATAAAACGTTGTAATGACCGGCCATTGTACACAAATGTGACGCAAATAATTGCTTTTCCCATAATGCGATCGAAAAGGTCACATTGTATTATTAAATACAATTTTCATGAAATATGTGGAGGGCTTAGAATCCCTAAATGTTAAATGATAATGTGGCTGACGGCCGTGTGGTGCCGACTTACAATTTGCACCGCCCCAACTCTTCCCGCGGGTGTCGTAAGAGGCGACTAAGGAATATCCATTGGGGGCGGGCAGCAGCGCTCCCTGCAGAACAATTCTACCACCGAACTGCGATCCCCAACCCGCCTGCCCAGCATGGGGATTATAGGCATTACCCCCATGAGATAAAAGCCCATAAAAGGGGGAGGTCTGCGTCCACCAGGCCAATATTATATATAGACCATTATAGGCTGTTAAGATAAAAGATGGATACGATCTCGTTTACTATCGAAAAAAGATCAAGACATTTTTGCCTACTTTCCAGTAGGACCAGTAGATCGCAGTAGGTAGGTTACGAAAATAAATGAGAACATGAAAATAAAAATTAAATTAAATACGTTTATTCTGATACAACAGTACACAGTATGAAAACAGGTAACTTAGATATAAAACAGATAATAAAATAAATCAAAAATACGATGACAGCTTAAAAACTACTATAATTTTCTTAAATATAAATAATGGAAATGTGTTTTGATCAGTGCCAAGTGTACTGCGCTATCACAAGAGGTGCCTGCTCAGATGAATGTTGCGAGTAAACCCACAACGCTGATTGTCAGCATGCACGAAAGTGGTGATGACGTACGATCTGTTTAAAATAAAACAGAAACGAACACTATTTTTAAGTTGGCAAACATGCAACTATACGCAAAGTACTATAGGTACTGAAACTATAAAGGTGCCTACCTTGTTATGTGAGATCCACAGGGGTCTCATTGTTGTAGGTTAGTTGAGGTTGCGTAAGTATGTAGTATCAAATGCTACTTCAATCCATAAAATTGTTGTATCTACTATCTATGGTCTATATAATAATTATTTCTAGCCCATTGAACGTCGAACAAATGAACCATTTCAAAGATAAAACGCAGCGATTGCGCATTCATACCATCGCCATTCCATTACAAATAGAACAAACTACAATTACGCTGAATCAATCGATACAAAGAAATTAATTACAAAAAAGTGCATACAAAGCGTGCAGTGGGCTTATCACGACAACGCGGGTCTAAAACGAAACGACTAATTACCAGCCGGGGCGATAGCATCGTTGGATACACACCCCGTGCCCTGGGTAATGCGAGGGGAAGTGCGCTTGGTGGAAGACTGAAGCGGGCTAGAGGGACTACGTACTCTCCTGTTGGGCTCTACGTTATGGCCTTAAACAAGAAAACGACTAATTAATCGTTGGCTGGTAATTACCGGCCTGGCGATAGCATCGCTGGATGGAGACACCCGTTAGAGGATGGCGCCGTTTTGTAAACTGCTTAGTCATTATATAAACGGACTGTTTCTATGATCCGGCGGCGTCACATCCACCACTATAGTTGCTTTTGTTCTTTTGCGTTATAATTTTCATTTACCAACACAATATTTAACAAATTAATAATGAAAAAAAAAAAAACTCTGGTATGGATGGATGTACTATTTGACTTTGTCCCTACTGCCGCAGCTGCCACTTCCTAATATTTCTGCTATTATGAGAAGCTGTGAAAGTAGAGAAGAAGAAAGAAAGAAGAAACCCCCTAACACAGGTATTTTTATACTTAATAGGAGGCTTCCAAAGCAATTAAAGATTAAGAGAAATAAACTATTTTGATTTTGATTTTTTTGTTTTTTTTTTGTGACAAACCGCTCCGCCTATGAAATAACTATCAACCCAACCATGGTGGGTTTTAAAACTACACTTTGTTAATTATTTTGATTGAAATGAAAGGAAGCAGCTTGACAATTAAAATAATATAATGTGTATGCAGTAATTAAACGGGATATGCGTAGATAAGGTTTATTTAAAATAGTTTATTTTATTGGGTCAATGATTATTCTAAACTTTTAAAAATATCGTGAGAAATTTTAGATATTTTCTACTTCGTTAGTTTGGAATTTGACTGAAATTTCAGAGAAGTGGGTCCTTAGGACACGCCAAGCCCGGTTAGAATTTTTCAAGAAGTTTTCAGAAAATATAGTTTTGGGTAGGTAATGATAACAAAAAATATTTATATATATGACCTTAGTGATTTACACACACAAAACTCATTATAATAAATATTATAATATAATATTATAATTTATTTACATTCAGCCTAACTAGCCAAATAGTCACTTAACTATCTAATGAGTTAGGTACTTATACAGTTAATTTATTAACTTGCTGAATGGCTAGTCCGTTGTTTGTTGCCGACATTTTAATTTGAAATTACCCTAAAACGTTTTCTCTAATTGCGTTCTTACAAATAAATTATTATTTTTCACCTTTTTTAGGAAGGTAATTAACGCTTTATTTTACACGGGTCTGAAGCTATGGTCAAATGAATTATAAATAAATCATAAATAATTGATAATTTATTTATAAATGCATAATTAGTTATTACCTGCACAGTTAGTCATACTGCTCAATATTTTAATATTCATGCTGATAATAATGAATGTTAAAATCATGTTGCAAGCTTTTTCCGATAAATGGATGTAAGGTACCAATGTGAGTGTTACTTACTTGGGTAGACAAGTTAGTCTTTTCAAATTGATTTTAGGAAAAGATTGATTATTTAATTTTAATTTTATGGTTGCTTTATGAGATTCTTCTGAGTTTTTAAAACTTTTTCAACTGTAAGATCGATTCAATTAACGATTCAAATTCTCAAAAGTAATTCTGTATGCCTTTTTTAAATGAAATGGTGGTCAAACGCTTTACCATTTTCAATAAAAAAGGCTAGATATAGCGTAACTAGAGTTAGCTGGTAACATTTCAGTCACAAACGACTGGCAGAATCGTTTATGCGGCGGCGACTAAACGGTAAGGATAATTACAAAGAGATACTTATCAGTTGCCATGTTCGTGTTTTAAAAAACGTTCTATTTCCAAATTGTTGTGGCTACTTAGATACCATGAATAAAAGATAGTTAGTAACATTATTTAAATACAGGGGAAAAAAGGCCTAAATTGTCCGTATCGGTAATTTCTAATGACCAACCTGATAAATGCTCAAAGTTTTCGGTAACTTAATTTTCAAAACTTTACTTGACTTTCTATACCTTAATACCTAATTGGATCACCTCGTCCAGTCATTTTTATCAATGTTCAAGAAAAGTAGGGAATGCGTTTCAAATCGGTATGTTTGAAATCTACTACAGGAAGAGCAGCAGTTTCTTACTTATTATTACCACAGCGATCATCAATCCAGTTGGGGGGTTATTCTGGTCTCTTGTTTGGGGGAGGCATGTTCAGCTGTGGACGTCTGTATACTGATGAAGAAACTCAATAGATCTACTAGTGACGACCGACTCACCTTCACACTGTCTGTCACACTGGTGTGAAGTTATTGCACGTTTTTATTCATCGTTTGACCACAATGTTTCCTGATGGAAAGTTTCACGAAGGTCTAGAAGACACCTATACACTCTTTAACTTTGGATTGACTGCGGTAGGTACCTACTATTACAAAATGAGGCAAAAATTACAGGAAGCCAATATTTTTGCCTCATTTTGTATACTGATGAAGTGGTTGTATTTTGAAAATTTCAGGACGCCTTTTAGGTTGCTGTATAAGCTGCTGTATAGGCTGCTGTGCTGGTAGAGTCAAAGAGTGAATAGGTAAGTGACAATGTGGCCTATTAGACCTTCGTGAAACATCGTCAGGAAAAATTGTGGTCAAACGAAGGTCTATTGACTATAGAAAAGTGCAATAGTAGATTTATTGAGTCTGTTCTGGTAGCTATGATGCGTGATCGAAATAACTTCATTGTCAATGAAAATAGTCCGTTTATGATTTGTGAGGAACATGCATGTTGCAGGTCGTTAAGCATATAATGGCTTCGGTTAAGTGCTATTAGGCGTTATTAGTTACGTAAATAGCACATTGTTTCTATGTATAAAAATCGAAATGCCAAGAAACCAAAAAAAGGTCAAAGTTACGTTCTTCCTGCAGATTGGCTGACTCTCACTCTGAGAGCCGGTCGGAGTAAGAGTATTCGAGGATAACCGACAATATAAGTGCTTTTTTAAGGATTCGTTCATGGACACGCTCTCTAATGGTTTTGCTGTATCATCCCACACACCTTCTGTAACCATAGTCGTAAATTAAACCACAGAGACCACTCCACTGACAACTATTTTTATTTTGTCCGATCTAACGGAAAAGGCGGTTCCGTAAGGCAAAGTCATCATCAGCCTATATTAATCCACTGCTGGACTTAGGCCTTCCCTAATGAGCGCCATAGCGCCCAGTCTTCCGCTTGCCGCATCCAGCATCTGCCTGCAGGCTTTCGCAGATCGTCATCCCACCTGAAAGGAGGGTGTCCTACACTAAGTTTGCCGAGTCGCGGTCTTCACTAAAGAACACGTTTACCCCGGTTGTCGTTAGATATGGCTTGCCCACTACCACTTCAGCTTGCTAATTCTTAGGCCTATGTCGATGACTTTGGTTCTCTGTCGGATATATTCGTTACGAATTCTGTCCTCCAGAGAAACTCCGAGCATAGCTCTTTCCATAGCTCGCTGAGCGACTTTAAGCTGGTGAACCAGCCCTACCGTGAGTGTCCACGTCTCAACTCTGTAGGTCATGACGGGTTCCTACCCGTCTACTGATCGAAAACTTTCGTTTTCAAGCATGGATGACGAGAAGACTAGACGTAGTTTTCCTAAGACTAACAAAGAACTCAACTTAAACTCCATGAACCAACGTAGGGTTCCAAGGGGGCTTTGAAGTTGCACGATATTGATAGGAATACTTATCTTATTAATAATACCTAACTAACTTAGATACCTAGCGACAAACGCATCAAATAAAAAAGACGATGAGGAAAACATATTTACTACTATATAGCTGCTGCCCGCGGCTTTGCACGTGCTTTTTAAGCAGATTATGTCCGTCCCCGAGATACCATTTACCTTCCTGCCAAATTTCATTGAGATCCGTTCAGCCGTTTGGGGGTGAAAAGGTAACAAACAGACAGACAGACAGAGTTATTTTTGAATTTATTAAGGTTTTTATTATTATAGTGCGTAAACCCTCACACTCGGGGTAATTTATAAGAACTCGTGGTGTAGTTGGATAGCACATTCCTGTACTGAGGGAAGGATGTGGGTCCCGCCGAAGTCGAACAATTTTTGGGATGTTATTTGTTTTTTTTATAATATTAGTATGGCTAAGGATAATGGTGACAAACGCATCAATAAACTTTAAACATAGATTGGTTTGAATTCATAGAAATCGACGCCCAGAGTTGGAAACCCACATAATGTGTGCAACGCAACCAACTGCATACAATATGAACGTGATATGAACAGTTGAAGAATTTTAATTGCGCCCATTAGCGGGGCTTACGTACCGTCCTAATTAATATGCAAATGGTAATGTTTTAATAAGCCCTATCCGTTGATTCCGACTCAATGTGAATATGCTTGCTTTGCTATTGAGCATTTTTAAAAGTGTTTTACTTGCATAAAGCGAAAAGAGAGAGAGAGAGAGAGAGAATACATAAAACATCTTTAAATTAGAACAAACCTACGTTATGTTTGAGCTTAATAAAAGTTATATGTACCTAACTATTACCTACGTATACAGGTTGCCCCATAATAAGTGGATAACCTTGAAGGTAATTGTGCCCCCTCGCAAGGCCAATCAGAAACATTTTTTTTAATTTTTCTGTTCGGAAATTCTCTCAAAACTCTTTGTAAATTTGGAAATATTAGTACCTTTGTTCACATTTTTTTGAATTGGTGCCCACAACTTTAACAATACTAATTCTTTAATTTTTATTTTTGGAATATAATAAAAAGAAATAGCTTATCTGAACATCGTATGAATAATTTTGGTAACTAGGACAGTAATTTTAAAGACAGGTTTAGAGTGGAAAATTTCAATTTTTCATTTAATTATGCTAAGTTTGAGCATCTGTGGTTTAAAAAAATGTATGTAAACCTAAAATGCCATGTACCTACATCGAAAACATGTCCATTTCAAAAGGATTCTAAAATGATTATAAACTACGAAATTTCATAAAATAAAAAACTTGAGATATTTTGTGTGAAAAGGGGCATTCTTATAAATAATAAAATTAAACCAACACATAAATAAAATATATTTTTCGCCATTCTCGTTTTAAAACGGACACTTTTCTACTTAAAAACAGTGAGCAAAATCTATTTTTGCTTAATCATGCTTCGGACATTGAAAATATTTAATAAATAAATAATAATTTAGCCGAAATTAAAGAGAATTTGTACAAGATAACTGCTTTACTTTACATTTACGTACTAAAAATAAAATCAATATTTGTATTAATGTTATTATTTTTTTTAGTAAAGTAGATGTTCAAATTGATGTCCTCCTACTGTGCACTTTATTCATGCACTGCATCTGTAATAAAGGATTTTTTTCATTCGTAAATTTTTTCGCAGCGTTTTGGACTCGTCATCGATGTTTCTCTATTGAGGAAATTTTAATGGGTTTTTTGTACACCAGTTTCTTCAAGTTGTCCCAGTAAAAGACATCCAATGGATTTAAGTCCGGCATCCGCGTTGGCTACTGGATAGCGCCACCACACCTGATCCATCTGTGTGGATACGTTTCGTCCAAATATTGCCGTTCCTGTACGGCGTAGTGTGCCAGACAGTCATTCTGTAGTCACATTCTTTGCCGTGTGGCTAGTGGCACTTCTTCTAACAAGAAGGTAGGTAGGTGGTAAACCTACTTACCTACCTTCTCTCTTTTTTTCTAACGTTCCGTAGAAAATCCAAGAAGCTACAAGAAAATCCAAGAAGGACATTTACATGTTTCAGCTCGAATGGACCAATGATTTTTCCATTTAAGATCCCAGACCAATAATTTATTTTGAATTGGTACTAGGATCTTTCTTCGCGCATCAAACGCGGGTTTGTTATCTGCCAACTGTGTAAGTTGTGCAGGTTAGAAAATCCGTCTCTTTTGCAAGAGGATTCATCGCTCCAGAGAATTTTTGCACAAAACTTGGGGTCCCTTTAGATTTTGCCTAACAAGTTTCGGCAAAAAGTAACTCTTGCTGGGTAAGCCCTCGGCTGCAGAGTCAGAACGCGAGTAACATGATAGGGATGAAATTGATTTCTCCTTAAAATCCTATGGACTGTTGACTTAGGTCTTTGTCACTGAATGTCTCTTGTTGATACGGTTGCGTCTTCTTCAATTGCCTCAAGCACATCTTCGTTACCACCAATTTGGTTACGCCCGCCACTTGTATCGTCAATGCCGCGACCTGGTAACCTTCAGAGTAACAGCTGTGCACCCTGATAAAAACGCGATAGTAGGGATAACGCGCATTTGGGTATCTCTCTCGATAAAGAGCTGCAGCTGCATCAGCGTTGCCTCTACATTCTCCATAAATAAAATGCATATTTGCATACTCTTGGCCTGTGTACCAATTTTCCAACATTGTTAAAGGAGGAACATAAACAAAATGTAGATCAGTCCTGGAACGCGTAAAGTAATCTTATTTGATGTAGAAACAACGCAGTCCAGTCGAAATGAAAAATAAAGTCCAGAAGAAGGCCAATTTGTCGTAAATAGCACCCAATAAAAATGCAATCGTATAGCACAAATCAAAGTCTAGTAGAAAGCTAAATTGTTATATCTAAAAAAATCAAGAAAAATAAGAATTGAATTCAGATTGGCCTAGCCCCCGTACCTTTACGGTTATCCACTCATTATGGGACACCCTGTATGTAGTGTAAAAATTGTGGATATAATCAAATAGCTTATTTTTAAATACATTATACATTTATAATATTTACAAAAGGCACGATATAGGTATTTGGTATAACGTGCGCTCGCGCACACCAAGGCGCAAGGAGCGCGTTGATGTCTTTTCTTAGCAAGTATTGCGGCGTAGCATCGTAACTGTATTTGGAATGTTAATTCCTTAGGTTTATCCCAGATCATATCTCAGATTATCACGTCAAACAGTGTTGTTTGATTACGTGATAAACTGGGATAAGAAAAACGTGTATGAATCTGGCTCGTTTGATCATGCCTTACAAGTTGCTTACAAGTCTAACTCTTAATTTACGTTTGTGAGTACCTATCCATACTAATATTATAAATTCGAATGTAACTCTGTCTGTCTGTTACCTTTTCACGACTAAACGGCTTGACGGATCTTAATGAATTTTGGCAGAGAGGTAGGATCCCAGGGACGAGCTTTATAAGCAGCCTATGTTCGGCTACTTAAAAAGCTCGTGTGAAGCCGCGGGCAGCAGTAAGTAATAAATAAATTCTCATTTCGTAATAGGTTTATCTAAAATATATATATATACATATATGAAATCCTCTCTTAATGTAATAACAACGTTCACATGGTTCTTACGAATCTCGTTAGTCATAACAATTACTTATATATATAACTAATATATATACTCTCCGATCTAAGTATCACATCTTTTGTTTTCTTATCGCGCTTATATAAAAGCATAAAAGAATGTAAATGTTGGAGTTATCTTATTTTCTTAGTTAATTGTGTTTCTTCTCTGTGTTTTTGCATCATTAGCACACTTAAAAATGTTGTAGACCACTGCCTGAGTTAGATCCAAAATGATCCATGACTGCTTTTATCCGACTTCGATAAAAGGAGGAGTTTCTATAAGCTGTAAGTGTGTTTTTTATTTCGTCGATTTTTCCGTCAATTATTGATTGAATTTGAAAACTTTTTCGCTCTCTTTTTGAAAACTGTTTTGTATCACATGTCTTCTATCAGCACGTTATTATCATATACATATGTATATATTATGACATATATATATTAATATATATATATATATTATATATGTAGGAATTATATACGTTGTCAAAATAGTATGGTACCTTGTCAAAGTAAATGCCCTAACGCGCTTGAATCAGTTCGAAAAGTTCCTGTCCCATTCTGATCGGGGATGGTGTATATCTCGATTCTCAGGTATCTCTTACTAGTTCAGCACCACGTTATTTAATCTGTTGCAGCACGGAATGTGAGTTGGCACCATTGGCACAGTAAACAATAAATCCAGCGTTGCAGCTGTAATGAGCAGCATAATTACGAACACTGCCAGGAAGCAGATATGTATCTACACAGGGACTCGCCGACCACTGATTTAACGCACAAACAAACGCACTGTTTAAAATATAATTAGTTGGTTACGAGACACAAACAACGATAGAGGGTCCGATTTCTGCTAAGCAATCACTTTACTATGACAAAAGTAGGTAGAGTCGCAGAATCGTTCGTTGTTGAAAGAGACTCTAGATATTGCGTGTGGTGTTTGCACGGAGTGGTTGATAGAAACCTTGACATTTTTAACCTGCGTCTCTCCATCTGTAGTTTCTTTCACCAAAGTTAAAATGCCAAAATGTGTAATTTTGAGACGATACGATTGCTATGGTGAAGCGATTCATTTAGTAGAATGTCCCAGTGCTTGCGTATTTCTGAAAGGGCTGTGAATGCTTAATTTAGATAAGATTAGATCTAAGTTTTTTTTTATTTTTTTTTATTATGTAGTACCTTGGGACGTCTCATGGACCATCCACATATTGACTGAGACTTGAAGTTTATGACCCACAGATTTGGACAGCAGGTACTCAGGGTACCTAAAAGTCGCTCTATTCACTTTGCAAATCCATTAATGGATCAGTATCCACTTTTTTTTCCTTTTGATCCACCGATGGATTAGTTTCGACATATGCTATGAATCGCCCAGTATGTAGAGTATAGAGGGACCATCACCCTGTCTCAAATTCATTTGTTAGTTGCTTCTTGCTCCAAATAATTTGTTAATTTGATTTTGCAAGTGGTTAATGGACCTCAAAATTGGCGCACGGAGCGAACCCGATTCCCAGCTGTGGGCCAATATATATACCTAATTGTAATAATACGTGGTAACGTTTGCACTGTTCCATAGAAATTCTAATTGTAAAATAAATAGCGATCAATAAATGATTATCGATTTAGCCAATTTATTACAGAACGATAAAATTTATATTATGTAACAAACGCGTTTACTGACGCAAATTCCAAGGCAGCTCTTACCTAAAGCGCAGAACGAGGGTTCCAGCATAGCAGTGAAATGAATTTAGCGAATCGAGAAAATATTGGCGAGTTCGGTCAATGATGAGGTCTATTCATTTGTATTGTACCGGAAAAGACACGGAATGGAAGAGACGATTGGGAATAAATGCCACGGAAAAATTAGAGAATCCATCACCATAGCCATAAAAAATGTTTACTATTAAAAAATAGGAAATTAGCGCATTCACTGCTGAGTTCAGTGGTGCTATCCACGCACGCAGCATTGCACGCAGACCAAAAAATGGACATTGTGCGTCAGGATAGACATATTAACTAAGTTTCTTCTACTTACATGTGATTTTGATGTACCATCGTGAACCTTTACGGACTCACTTGTCCGTGTTTTCTATGGCTATCTCTAGAAACCATGTTTGTTTATTCTACCACGACCAAAATTATAATAATCGTGAATGTATTTTATGAACTTTAACTTTTGTTCATAAAAAATAAACTTGTTAAAATTAATCGGCGTGCTGTCTCTTTGCAATTTAAAATAGGCCTTAACAATTTAAACAACGCAACGCAAGGAAGTCGTTTAGGTAAACTGACCATGTCCATTCTGTTTTTACTTATTGCCCATTCGTTATTGCATAGTTTATAAGTAACCACAATAGTTTACTATAAAAACTATTGTAGTTTGTAGAATCCATACTAATACTATAAATTCGAAAGTAACTCTGTCTGTCTGTCTGTTACCATTTCACGCCTAAAAGGCTGAACGGATCTCAATGAAATTTGGCAGGGAGGTAAATGGTATCCCAGGGACGTAGGGTATTAAAAAAGCGCGTGCCAAGCCGTGGGCAGCAGCTAGCTCATTATAAATGTAAGCGGTGTTCTTAAACGAGGTTTGAAAAGTTAAAGCGGTGAATGTAAATTCATAATGAATTCGTTATTTTTTTTAGTTAGCAATGCGAGCTACCAACATGACCTTAGGTAGCTCGCATTGCTAACGAAAAAAAATTATGTGGACTTTATTTTATGCTAACTATTTGTTATTGGTCATTTAATTTGTAACTGACACCTTAACATCGAATATTCTTTACACACTTATCTATAACCTCCTATAATCAATAATCCTAATTTTTTATTGCTGATCGCGTAAAAAGTCCTTGATTTTGTGAGGAACAAAAAAGAATGAACGTCAAATGCGGGTCGGACTTGCACACCAAGGGTTCCGTATAAGTAAGATGTAAGACCTTGTTTCTTGCCAAATATCATGATTCTAGGTCAACGGGAAGTACCCTATAGGTACATGGCAAGAATTAAAAGTAATTTTTTTAGAGAATTAACTACAAATTTACGGTTTTCGGATTGTTTCCTATACTTGTGCTATAAGGCCTTGCTTCTTGTCAAATTTCATGATTCTAGGTCTATGGGAAGTACCCTATAGGTTTTTGTGTGCATGTGAGAGAGGCTTTTGATTGCATGACTTAGAAATTTAATTTATATCACGGCTCCAAGAAGGTATGAACTTGAGTAGATTTATGTTAATTTCAACTCGATAACTAATTACACGCGAAACGCCCGAAAACGTCAGAAAACGCCTGAGAAAAGAGGGTTGACTGACGGACAGAAACAACAAAGTGATCCTTTATGGGTTCCTTTTTTCCTTTTGAGGTACGGAACCCTAAAAATATTAGATTAATTAATTAAACATAGAATAATGTCGGACACGCTCATGCACATTGCACATCACTACTCCGTTTGGCAGACGTCAGGGCCGCCTGAAGTGCGTTTACGCATCAAAAAAAAATACTTGGAAACTAATTACTAGAAAATTACTGATTCGGTTCACATTTCCAGAGTGGCTAGAATGAGTTTGCACATTACCAAAACGGAAAAGTTTTTGTTTAATACGTCTCGAAACCTTATCTGTAACTGTACTGCCAAAATGCAACAAAACACTCAAAACATTTCGAAAACTTTAATCGAGTTCGTATGGAACTATTGGATCGTTGTCATACTATGAAAAGTAGTTCCTTTCAGTATAGGGTGGTGGTGGTGTATAGGGTGTAGGGGCTGCAAGGCGCTTATTATATGGAAGGCAACAAAAACTTTTATAGTTTTCGTAGACTATGCGAAACTTATCCTTAGGCCTCAGTTTACAAGTCCGGTATTGATTTCAATATTACGGCCTTTTCGCTCTGGCCAAACAAAAAGCTTTCGTGTTACTTGTAATTAAACAACGTTTAAACAGCATAAATATTAATTTTGCACTCGTGGATACTTAGCGTGATACCGCGATGTTTATTTTTTGTGTCCAGTATATCGATAAGCTAGGAGTCTCGCAAAAAATGGCGACTGACAGACGTTTTCTAATGGGTCTTGTCTACAGCTACATTATGAAAAGTAGGTAGCTTTTATTAATTGTTGTGGAATAATGAGATCTATCATCGCGTAAATTATTGAAACGTCAATGATTGGTTATTTTAATCGCGTCATAAAATGAAGGAGGGGCATATATTCTTAATATTTGTGAATTACCTCAGCATAGATGAATAAGAGAAGATGTAACAGAAATTGAAGACAAAAAGGTTCTGACTCAGCTGGTCTTCAAAGATATCCTTCGGAACTTGTCGGTTTCGTAGGTTGACGGTATTGCATTGCTTGTCTGAATATGACACTCGGACGTTTTGAATGCATAAATTACTTTCTCGCAACACCAATCAAGATTTCCATTTCTCTAAGGGTACTGACTGGAGTTACACGGCGTAATGTAACATGTTACACAGCAAGCGGTCGTGCAGTCAGTACCGGAGTTAGGTAAGGGGAAAGAAAAGAAGGCGCTCGCGACGAGCAACGAGACGGATTTTAGCACACGGCATTACCTATCATGCTCGCTGAGAATGGTACACGAATGGTACAGTACGCCTCGTAACACCCGTCAGTACCCGGCTTATTGAGAATAACCCGTCATCATGGCAACGTCAAATCCAATATCCATTGTTCCATTTGCCATGTCCACACTGCCGACGCTAGTTTGTAGGCGATTCTAGAAAACGGTCGTTTTGCGATTAGATCTGAACAGGGTAGCAGGGGAAGGAAGTGTGGGGTTCAGGTGGCCGCCACCCTCGGTGGTTGTTAATAGCGCCGTTTTGTGAACACGGTAGCGTGCTCTACTGGCAATCAGCAAGCGCTGACTGATCGCTTTTTAAATAGGTTTTATGCCCACTAAAAATGTTTCGAAGGAAATCGGTAAGCCTCGCGATTGTGTAAACGCGATCGGTACAAGTGTTACGCGACCGTGACTATTTTGTTCTGAAAATAATTTATTAATATCATTTACTTGAAGCTATGTGGTCGGTAACTAGTGCTGCTTACGTATGGCTAAGCATTTTTACCTCATACACAACACACTACCTTAGATCTTCCGTCATCGAACCATCTAACTACAGGATCTTCATTTGCCCCCTCTTTGAGGCTTTTCTTAAACTGGAGGCCTAGATTTGTGACGTCAACGTGGAAAATGTGATGAAAAAACAAAAGAGAATCGCGCCAGCTTTAAAAAAAATATACATAGGCACATCCACATTCGGACAATTTGTTTAAAAAAAGATTTATGAAACTGATTACCACCCGAATATTAAATATGCATAAATAAAATAACCGTTACTAACTCACTCTCAAGTAACCGGGTAATCCCGCTAGTTAGCTTACAAGTGAACAATAGAGTGTAATTGGTTTCCCTTAGGTACATTACACCAGTAAATGCAAATGGAGATAGCACAGACAATTTAGCACGGGGCTATTAACAGCGAGCCGACACCGGAGGTGATGCGCTTGCAGCTACCGACACGCTGTGACGTCAAAAAATGGAGTAGTGCCGTCAACGTCTGCAGCAGATGCCTTCGAAGTAATCTATTAAATTGCCATATAGCCATATATAAACAAACTATTTTATATTTTACAAATTTAAAAAAAAACGGCAGACTTATTTTAAACAAAGCCAGTGTCACTCGGGATGATGTATGGATTCTAACAGTCCCTACCCCATACATCCAAAACTGTTCACGCGTTTAAAAGTTATGGTGGAATAAAGAAACTCACACACATACATGAACCCTTGAATTACACTCCAGTTTTGGAAAATTGTGTTACAAATATTCAACCTTTATCCACTCGTAGAAGCTATTACTCAGTAATTGTGCTTTTTGTAACACAAACTTTAAAACTCAAAACCAAACAATTCAATCGAAACAAAACTGAAAAATCAAGCAACTTAACTTCAAAAGCTTAGGCTTAATGGCACAGATAGAGTCAAGTGTGGCTAATCAAGGCAGGTTGCACTAAACTGCGTAATAATGTCGTGTCGTATCATATAAGCAGTCTCGATGGCGTGACAAAGCGGAGTTAGAAGCAGTGCACCGCCACCGAGGTGTTCGTTACAACAGTTCCATGCCTACAAACGATTAAGTGCATTAGTAAATTCGTATTTCAAGCCAACTGCATTGGTCCTTCGAGCTTATCTTGAAAAGTCTATCTTAAAACTAGCTTTGCATTTTACTGCCATAATTTAGCACTTTCGTTGGAATTAGTTTAGAATCTAAAGTTTAGATTAAGCCGTGAAGAGGTTGGTTCTATTAATTGTGATCCGGAAGGCTTGTATTTTGAGGAATAAGTATTTAGTTATATTCTTCGTCGAATGTAAGAAGAGTTCAACATAGGAGATCTAAGGCCCGTTTTATAAAAGCTTGCTGATTCGTCAGTCTGCTTGAGTAAAGATTATCAATGGTAAAAGCGTTACCCAAGCATAGATCGATCACTGAGCATGGTTTCATAAAGGGCCTAAAAGTTTGTGGACGCACAGCCAAAATGATGCTGGTTCTTTAAAAACAGTAACTCTCTTTGAGGTACTTTGCTTAATTGATATTTATATATAAAAATTGTCATAATTGATGTAATGTAAGCGGGTTAACTACGGACCTTATTTGTGTTGGAAGAAAGGTAAGTTCAAATAAGGTTCGTAGTTAACCCGCTTACATCCGTCGTACCGCGTAATGAATTCGTCAAACTACGATAGTTTTATCGTAAAAAAAATGTCACGTCGAAAGTAAAACCATTGAATTAGTGCATTTCCTTTAATATGATCAGTAGGAATAATTTATAGCATCCAAGTAAAAACGACGATAATTTTCATACAAAAAATTAAGCTTTGTGCCAAAACGAAAAAAAAAAATAGGTAGCTATTTTAATTGACAACATTTTAATTTATGTATACACCACAAAACGCATTTATCGGACAATATTACATATTCTTGGATTGCATCTCTATTCGTAGCATAATTACTTACATACTTTTAATACTTTAAATTGGGTAATAATATTAACAATACATAAATTTACATAGTTATGCCTTGTACTTATATAATACAGTTTTGCACAGTTAGCATCGACAAACTATCGAATAATTATCGATTAACTTTAGTGTCACACTTCACACCGTTATGTGCTCTAAAACCCTCTTAGAAACATTTTAGAAACAAGCTTTGTATTAATTCTACAAGACAAGACTACAAGTGAGTTTACATTATTATGCGACCTACACAAAAAAAATATCTATGGCTTTTCTTTCTCTATAGTCTCACAAATACACATATCATTTTCCACACGTGATAGATACCACTTCTTGGCGAAAAATAATAATTGAAAAAAATTGCAATCGATAAATATTTCGTTATTATTTAACAAATTTAAATCAGTTACTAAACAAATTGCTTAAATCAGTTTCGTTAACTGTTACATCTGAGCCTGTGTAGGTAGGTAGGCAAAAAGTTTATCACTAAGGTTATACGTCACGGTCAGGCGGGAAATTCAAGGTTCAGTTCATGCGACATATTCCAAAGGACTGGATAATGGAAATTTATCATAGGTAGCGTTTGTTCTTAGAAAACAGTGTACAATATGCGCAAAAATACTTATCTGTTGGCTGTGACGTAAATAAAACGAATTTAATTTTGCCGTTAACGTTAATAAAATCACTCTGTTAATCAATTAGCAGAGTCAAACACTATCTAGTGGTCTGGGTATGGCAACCTAAAAACGCATTGGCATTCATTCATTCATTCATTCATTTATTTCATTGCAGTGTCAAGCATTGAATATGAATATTTGTCCTGGCATAGAATTTTTTTCACGGAATCAGTTGTCAACTGTACCTTTAAATTTTTTGATTTTTAGGGTTTTTGTCTATTCTATAGATTTATGAAAGTTGCAAAGCAAGCCGCAGATTCAGATGTAAAATGTAAACACTAAAGTGATATTCTTATCAATACCATTATATTTGTATCCAAATTGGAATGTAACCAACCTTATTACAAGTAACTAGAACTTACAAAGCTTTTAGGAACCTATTGCTATGCTTATACATTTATTCACGACATCCATAAATTACAGAATTGCTGATGAATCTGTGCTTACAATATCACATTGAACAATATTTTCACTGTCCTAAACTTGAAGTGTCTCTTCACTGAGTATTCATTTGAATGGAAATAGAATCGAAACAGTTTGTGATTCCTCAATTAATGTCAGTCTTGTAAAATTGATTTTCACTTTAGTTTATAGTCTTGATTATTTGAATAGCACACACACTATTTATTTTAGCTTTCGTATTTCCATCCGCATTCAGCACGTCTTTTGTTTTATTGTAAATCTCCATTTGTTGCGACTGTAAGTACTCTACAGATCTTCAATTTTGTTGAACACGCGTTCTTTGTTTAACTTGCACCGACCTTCATTTGTTTATCTTTAGACGTGTATGGTCTCATCGTCATCATCATCGTCGGAGCGCCTTTCCAAAGAGGGTTCCCGAGGGGAGCGGGGCGGGGGCGGACTCCCGGGGTCGACGTCGGGGGACGGCGTGCGTCGCGCCTGCGCGTAGTAGCTTAGGGCTCCGAGCGCCGGGGGCCCGAGCGAACCAAGGTGCGCTGACGGCCCGGCCAGGCCTAGGCCGAGAGGGGGTACGCCGCCTAGTGGTGCCCCTGGGTATAACCTACAAAAAATATGGATAATGTGAGTGATAATGTCAGATAAAGTCAGAAAATTATTAATAATAGGAAATGAAGTCAAAAATGGGGTTGGCAAATGGCCAGGTGGGATGAAAAGCTGTTATAGACAGTAAGAAGAAGCTTGATGCGGCAGGCTGACAACAAGGCGCTGCGCTGTGGCGCTCAAAGGGAAACGGAACGCCTATGTCTTAGAAGTAGCAATAATAGCATAGGCTGAATAAGAATCATGTAGGTATCTTTATTTATTTGATTTTTCACAGACCAAATTATTATTTACCGAAGTTAATCGAACTTTTATCGTCTCTATTATTATCGATATCGAGACCTATCACTTCTTGCAACTCACCGGTAAGGTAGAGGTTTCTGCAGCGTGTTAGCAGATGCAGAGGCAGCAGCAGCCGCGTTGGCCGCCGCCTGCCGGTAGTAGAGGTCCGCCGCCGCCGGCGCCGGCTGCGCGGGGTACGCCGGCACCCCGGCCCAATAGCCGCCGTACAACCGCTGGAAGGCAGCGTAGTTGCCTGCCTCAGCGAGGAGTTCTAGGCCCACGGCTGTCTGCCGCTTCCATTTCGTTCTGTTGGCAAGGAAATATGAATGTAGAGTAATGTTCTAGCTCTTCGGATAATACATGTTTACCTAGAAATTAGAGCCACCTAGGAGGAACCTATAAGGTATAGGTAAAAGCCTTTATTATGAAACAATTAAGCTAACTGCAGACTGTTGCAAACAATCTACAGGTTGCTCAACTGATCCATATGAATACCAGTTGGGAGCGTCCTCAAGACGCTGGCCGCATTGCCCCGCTGTATGGCAATGCTGATGCGCTGCGCCAGATACCCGCCAGCTCTCGGGTCACACATCAATTCAGATAACATTTTAAAAATCCGGGGAGCCTCGGTACTGGGTCTCGACCCCAAAAGGAGCAAATGTGTAGGCTCTGTCAATACCTGCATATTTGCGCCTCTTGAGATCCTCCGTCAAATCTACCGCCTTTCTTAAATAGGTAGGTATAAATCCCAAAAATGTACGAGTTAGGCGGCATTTGAACCCGCAACCTCGGAGCTCTGTACAGGAATGCGCTGCCAATTACGCTACCAAGTCGACCAAATGACCAGTCGAAATCCCACAATGAGACGTTCTCAGTGTGGGATAAACTGTATAAAAACAAATAACCTACCTATATGTTTGCGATTATTAGAAGTAAGTTTTTTTGGAGCTGCAGTAGGTGTCCTAGCCGTAGTTACCTACGTAACTCATGTAGGTACCTATCCTAACTGCAGCGATTATTCCTACTCTAAATTTACAAAACTAAACCTAAAATCTAATATGCGGTTTATTCTTTGTCACTCCTCACTAACTACCTAACTTTTTCGGATACTTATGACACCGTAAACTAAAGCGAATTTAACAAATACCTATAAGAATAAAGAAAATAAAGCTTAACTTTAATATAACATTATATCTATATATATCTTGATTACCTATGTACTAAATAGTTTTTAATATGAATACCTAGGTATTCATATTAAAAACTATTTAGTATATAAGTACTATAACTACACTAACACCAGCCCTTTCTATTGTAGTAACTTGTGGTTAACAGGGCTGGTCACACTTTTAGAATTTAGTTTATGTAAGATTTCCTATATGTAGTTAATATTTAAGTGTGATTGTTTGTTACCCTAAGAGATAAAAAAAAGCTAATAATTGAAATGTCAAAGAAAAAACGTTGAAATGGAAAGGATAGGATGATAATAAAAATACACCGCTACAAAGTTTGATAGAGATGACAATGCGCTCACGGTCCATTAGCAACTTAAATAAATCGATACGGACCGCTGTGATCCCACAAGAAATTACACAAAAACGATTTATGAGACATTATTGACTCAAATCGGCTCAAAAATTCTCTAAACTGTCGTTTACGGACCCCGAATCCATAGATCACAACCCTACATGCGACCCCATGCTCCAACAGTCGTCAAATTTGTCACAGACCACTCCACGCACAATGAACATACCGCAATGAGAGTAATAAAAAATAAATAAATAAAATAATAACTTTTTGACAAAACGTCTTGGGCACTCCCGTGTTCAGCGGAGCGCGGTCTAGTACTTTAATTTGATTTATTTGATTCAGCTCGAAAGGGTGAACTCGTATAAATTACTTTGAATCGCTGCGGGAATCCTGCTAAGCTTCTGCCTTGCTTGTTTAACTTATTCATTTGAAAGTGGCGATTTGCCACAGCCTTTGAAAAAGTTCATAATTTATAACGCAAACGATGGAGTTGTTCCTTTTATATTATTCATACTTCATCTTCATCTAAGGTATTTAATTTTCTATATGAAGGGCTAGTTCTTATAAAGACCTCACCTTAAAAATGGAAATGGGACTTTAAGACAAATAGGTCTGTCTGTTCGTTATGATTTTTTGCTTTACTTGGATTGTGATCGGGGGCGTCACACACCGGGGGCCTAACACACGAACCCTAACCAACAGACACAATGATATCCTGTGACATAGTTCAGTGTTCCCGAAATTTTGGAAAATAAAATTTATTCAAGCTCGCATTTTTCTAGCTCTACAATAAACACGAGCAAAGCTATATCCAAAATTGAAATAGGGACGAATTAAAATAATAAACAACCACTTCAATGCTCATCCGAGGGATTCGCAAGTCGTAAATAATACCAACAAACAATTCCTTTCTCCCCTAATTTTAAATTTAGTTTGGAGTATTCGATTAGTTCCGAAGTGGCTCGTTATTGTCATTCAGTGAGGTTTTTATTAATTCGTGGGGAGTTGTTATTGCAAGCATTGTCATCGCTGTTATTACTGTAGACACAGTCCTAAACGAAACACTGGTGAACTCCTAAACGTATAATTGGTAAACTCTACTCATCGAAAAAGTCAGTGCTTTATATAGTATACTCTACATTACAGATACTCAAATTACATAGGTAAGGAAAATTGATGAACTCCATAACTTAAAAATGCATGTTGAAAGAATTTAAGCAAATGAAACGAAGTGTCAGGACTGCTGCTTAAAAATGCATGTTGAAAGAATTTAAGCAAATGAAACGAAGTGTCAGGACTGCTGCTTAAAAATGCATGTTGAAAGAATTTAAGCAAATGAAACGAAGTGTCAGGACTGCTGCTTAAAAATGCATGTTGAAAGAATTTAAGCAAATGAAACGAAGTGTCAGGACTGCTGCTTAAAAATGCATGTTGAAAGAATTTAAGCAAATGAAACGAAGTGTCAGGACTGCTGCTTAAAAATGCATGTTGAAAGAATTTAAGCAAATGAAACGAAGTGTCAGGACTGCTGCTTAAAAATGCATGTTGAAAGAATTTAAGCAAATGAAACGAAGTGTCAGGACTGCTGCTTAAAAATGCATGTTGAAAGAATTTAAGCAAAAGAAACGAAGTGTCAGGACTGCTGCTTAAAAATGCATGTTGAAAGAATTTAAGCAAATGAAACGAAGTGTCAGGACTGCTGCTTAAAAATGCATGTTGAAAGAATTTAAGCAAATGAAACGAAGTGTCAGGACTGCTGCTTAAAAATGCATGTTGAAAGAATTTAAGCAAATGAAACGAAGTGTCAGGACTGCTGCTTAAAAATGCATGTTGAAAGAATTTAAGCAAATGAAACGAAGTGTCAGGACTGCTGCTTAAAAATGACCTGTGGACCTGAAATTCGAAGGCTCTTCGAATTTCTGATTCAGGTATTTTTTTTATAGTCAATCAATTTCAGAATGAGGTCAATATTTTCAGTGTTCTCCATATATATGTATATACCATAGATATTATGTTAGAGGTATATATATCTAAAATCATAAGAAGAATGGATAGCCACTGCCTAGTTGGTAGTAGATGCTAAGCCTCTGCTAAGTTAGTCTTAATACAGCTTAAGTTTAATGGCTGAATTAGACTGTAATGCACGAACATTTCATTTTCTGTACTTGGTTTGTGGTAGTACTACCTTTAATAAAGCAACCTACGTCGATGTAATACTATCCCAGCTATTCGTCCCTCGCCTAGCGAAGCGAAGCGCCGCTATTGTCTGCAGCCTGCGGTTTAGCAGACGGTTCACTGGTTCCCTCGTTAATTAATATCTCTAAATGGATCATTTAATTTCATTAAATGCAAATGAGGGGGAGTTCACTGGCTGTATTACATATCTATAAAATAATTTATGATGTAACCCTATTCATCAACTTTAGATAAAAAATATAATAATTATACATTATCATCATATCTACTTAGCAGCCAGAGACCCGTTTAAAGGCTGCTCTTTAATCCGAATAGCTTGCCTAATTTGAATACCACTCTCTAATTATCGGTAGCTGACAATTGATCGATAGAAAGTGTCCGCACTCCCATTAATCATATTATTGTGATGGGTTATTTTTAAGATACGTCGCTCAAGCACTTATTTAATTGTCAAGCGCTGAATGAAGGGCAATCTGCTCAGTGACACTGTTCGTTTTATTGCCGCCGCCGCGGGCTACAGACAAAAAGCTCTCGAGACGCACTTAATTTCGGCCTGCCATCTCGAGTCTTTCAACGGACAATACTTTTATCTCTGTCTTACAATAGCATTCCACCTCGAGTGGGTTCCCCCGTCTCCCTCTCCCGGCGGAGTCTGAGTACGCTCCGCCCAGTGGTTTAGTGATTTGATGCTGCGTGAACTGATTCAATTGTTGTCCGAGGAGATTCGCCCGAAAACGCGCCTTACCAGTTCACGTTTAAAGACGAAAATGGTGCGCTAAAACGGTGCCGCTTACGATCGTTCTGAGGGGGAGGTTTGTTTTATCTCGGTTTGTGTTTTTCGGCGACGTGATGTGAATTTGGATTGTATATCCGGCAAACAAAGAGCGCTTTCATCGATCGCGCCAGTGAGACGAGTTGGCGCTTGAGACGTTTTGCATCGCAGACGTCGAGCCCTATTTGAGCTTTATCGAACGTTATTTATACGCTGCTTAGAAAGTTTGAGAAACTTGTTTGCACGAGTGTTCATAAGGGAAACGTACGAGTTTGTGAGCTTTTATTATTGTGGGCACCCCACGTATTATGTAGTTTTCTAACTACGAGAAATGGGAGCTAGATTTTTACCTAGGTATTAGGTACTTGAAATTAATTATGATTTTTGTCGAATATAATTTTGCTGAAGACTAAAATCTGATTCTAAAATGGTTTAAAGGCATAGGTAATTTATTACTTATTAGTGTAGTATATACTATATTACATACTATTACTATATACTACTCACTTACAAGTTACTTTATTCTTACGTAGTAGTACTATACGATTTAATAAGAAATAGAATTACTTACCTATGCCTTTAAACCCTTTAAGAATCAAATTTTAGTCTTCAGCAAGATTATATTTGACAAAAATCATAATTTATTTCAAATAATATACCTACACTTATTCTCTGATATTCTCTGATATTAGCTACTTTAGTATTTTTTTTACATTTGTAGACAGCAGATTTATCACTGGCCTAATTATAGCGATACTTAAATATAAACTACCTAAGTGGCGCTTTTCAATTAACCAACACAGAAACCCGGTTTTGGTAGAACAATAGCTAAAAGCCATCAAATGTATGAGTAAATACAAAATTGCTGCCGTATCGCATCACGATCTCAAGTTAAAACTCAAATTACCGACTGCGAGCTTATATCACAGAAGAAATCATATTAAACCGACAGAAGGTCCACTAAAAATATACCTACAGACCGACAGTCTCAACATGCGACGTGATAAGGAAAAAATTGTGTTTACGACACATATTATTATGAAATATCAATGTGCTTTATTTTCTTTAGACCTTACAGGACTTTTGGACAAGTCACAAAATTCAATTTACATAAATAAAACTAGGAAATAAAGTGATCACTTTGATTTTTTTTTCACTCATAACATTTTCAGGGTTTGTAAATGCCTATAGGCATTTACAACAATGTGTCACTTACTGCAATGCAGATTATGAAATTGCGTATGATTTTTTTATGGGGCTATTTCCTGCGTGATTATTACATAATGAGGCACATTACTACCAACTATTGAGTGATAAACTCAAGTCAATGCATAAGTAATGTCTTATTTTATCATTTATAACCGCATAGTTTTGCATAACAATTAAGATATATAATAAATAAGCCACCATAGGAATTTAAGGACTTGCCAATGACATTGTTTAATAAACTGCCAAGTGCGAGTCGACTCGCACGCAGGGTTCCGCAGGTACCGTAAAAAACAGGCAACTTTTTCAAAGAACATCAAATTTTCACTTGTTCGGAGACCCCTTTCAATTTTAAATTTTATTTTATGTTTAGTATTTGTTTTTATCACAATTGATTTTTTACTTAATTATAGAATGTTTCATATATCTAACTATTTTAGTTCAAGATATCTACAGCCTTGGCAAATTAAGAGCAAAAATACCCAAAAAAATCCCGTTTGTTGTATGGGAGCTCCCATTAATTTCGATATTTTTATTATTTGTTGTTATAGCGGCAAGAGAAATACACATTATCTGAAAGTTTCAACTGTCTACCTCTTAC
Source organism: Eupithecia inturbata (assembly GCA_963662085.1). Classification (NCBI taxonomy): domain Eukaryota; kingdom Metazoa; phylum Arthropoda; class Insecta; order Lepidoptera; family Geometridae; genus Eupithecia; species Eupithecia inturbata. Next base: position 5,456,072 of record OY759178.1, on the reverse strand, counting down.
GGTTTATGTGATACCTATAGCCACGTGACAGACGGACGGACAGCGGAGGCTGTCCGTCCGGTTTCGGTAGGGTTCCGTTTTCTCCCTTCAGGTACGGAACCCTAAAAATAGACAGGCGCATGCCGCATGCGCCTGAAATTGCGGGGTAGCCTGCGCGGGCCCTGCCAGTGGAGAGGTTATATTCACACACCAGTCCAAAACAACTGCTAGTAAAGACTTTTGTTATATAGATTAACATGCCAGTCCTATAATGGTAGTATTGCATTGATACCACTGATACATTAAAGCATTGTAATATTTGACATGTTTTCTGTGAATAAATGATTCTAACATATTATATTCACATAACATTGAACCTAAAGCCAGCCCAATAAAGCTTATTATAAAATCAAATCTGATTTGGAGTGCCTCGCATAATCCTATCCCCTTATTAAAACCCGAAACAGAAATGGCATTTGCAGCATTATGATTAGTGGTTAAATGATAAGTCGACCGACCTCTGCGTCCTTGGTTCGATTCCCGTGTCTCTGAAGGTGTAATTTTGCGAGGTTCTGCATAACCGATTAGCTGTTTCTCGGTAGCCACAAACCTCGCATTATGTCATTAGGACTGTGTGCACACACGTACAAGCTTTCAATAAGCTACGATGAATCACAATAGTGAAAGTTCCAAGAAATTGAAAGAGTGAAGGGAGTGCCAGGTCTGAACGCTAGATTCAACTCTAGGAAGAAAGTTAAGATAAAATAAATAATGCTGGACAATCCACACAGCATCATCTAGCCCCAAGCTAACCAGAGCGTGTGTTATGGGTACCTACTAGATAACTGATATACATAATACAATACATTACAAAGATATATATTTTTACTAGCTGCAACCCGCGGCTTCGCACGCAATTTTTAAGTAGCCTATGTCTGTCCCCGGGATACAATTTACCTCCCTGCCAAATTTCATTGAGATCCGTTCAGCCGTTTAGGCGTGAAAAGGTAACAGACAGACAGACAGAGTTACTTTCGAATTTATAATATTAGTATCGATAATTCATAGAATACACCCAGAATACCATGGACAAATATCTGCAGGATCGTTCAAACATTTGTCCCGAGGCGCGAATCGAACCCGTAACCTCCTGCGTCGCAGGCGGACCTTCACCCGCTGCGTCTTAAGATAAAGGCAGTTGGTATATTTTGTAGCTTGCGGCCAAAAAAGCAGTAATTTAAAAAGCAAGCCATGGCAAGCATCATGGCAGATGGGGTGTTGCTACCCCATCTGCCATGATGGTGATGAACAGTGACCACACAACTGACCACATATAGGATATATACTAGAACTCACCTGTGTCGGTTCAGTAACTGAACGTTTTGATAATTATCCGAATTATTATAAGCATTATGTTTTTTTACATAGCTTTTAGAATATATTTAAAACGGCTGTAGTTGCAGTTGAACGCGTTCATGTTACACTACTACAAACGCTACATATATTTTAGATGGATTACTCTGCAAACTTCGGAGATAGGGTTGGGGAAATAGGTATTTTTTTAAAATATTTCAAAAAGTATGAAACTTACAGAAATTTTGAAAACTGTTTTGAAATACAAATCAATACCTTTCATTGGATACCCCACTCCGTAAGGTAGCCACACTTTATGATTTAAACCTATCTACAAATGCTACATACATTTTAGATAGATCGATCTACAAACTTCGGAGATGGGGGGGGCATAGGTAATTTTTTGACTTTTTTCATATTATTCAAAAAGTATTAAACCTACAGAAATTTACTGTAACCTTTCATTTGATAATTGACTAGACATTGTAGGTCCTTTTTAAAATTTCGCGATCAGTATTTGTACTGATAAATTTATATTTATATTTTTAATTTGGTTCAAGTTTAATTTCATTAAGTTTTTTTTTTCATCTGTACAAGCGCACGAAATGTATTATTTTTTGAAAATCATGTTACTTGCTGCTGTAGTTGCTGAGATGTTAAAGACGGAAAAAAGGACAGAAAAAGCGAGACCTCTTGGGTTTCAAACCGATCTCCAGAAACCCTAAAAATGAACATTTGGCGCATAGGTAAATTATCTTGGTATCGTCAAAGATTCAACTTTATTACTACGAATTGGTTAGAATTAATTATATTTTTATATTTTAAGGTTTTTCTACTAATGTGTATTTGATGTGCGCCAATAAATTGATTTTCTTTCTTACTCCTTTTTATTTCAATTTACGGTGCACTCTATTGACCACTTATACTTACAAGCCTAGATTATTATGGTTACCCTGATAGTAGGTCTATAAAATAGAACTTTTGGAAAATCCATATTTTTTACTACGCTGAACGATTAGATCTTTCTGACACTGACTGTACCTATGCATGCATTTCTAACCATGAAGTAGCTATAATATATTGTTTGTAATAAAAATAAAACCACTTCCTATAATTTAGTGTAAAATCCTCTCTAAAATTCATAAGCTACGCGTAAATCCAGGAGGAAACCTAAGCGCACAGCACATCATGGCATGTCATTAGGCAATCGTGGGCGATTACACGTCGCCGACGACTAAATGCCGATAAACGACATATTGCAGGCACCAACCGCCCATTACGACTTTACTACGGACAGACTGTCGGACAAAACTTTACGATCGCTGAATCACACGTCGGCCGGCTTTTAATTATAGCTGTGGAAATTGACGGTGAAAATTGTCAGAGGCCTTTGTCACAGAACCTACGGGTTGCTGGGTCGTGTTTGCGTAATTTACTTTTGTAGGTTACTGTACTTACTTATTAGTTTATTTAAGTTTTTATTGTTTTTACAGTTGTTTTTTTTAGGGAGGTAACTAGTAGTTTTTTGTTTTTGGATTGTGTTTTTTGGTAATTTTAGCCGACTATTTTTTACCGAAAAAAGGAGGAGTTTCTATGTTCGGCTGTACTTGTTTTTAGTGTTCCGTACCAAAACGGAACCCTATTACTAAGCCTCCGCTGTCCGTCTGTCACAGGGCTCTATCTCATTAACCGTAAAAGGCAGACACTTGAAATTTTTACAGAGAATGTGTATTTCTTTTGCCGCTATAACAACAAATAATAAACACAAACGAAATATCTAAATTAAAGGGGGCTTCCATACAACAAACGTGATTTTTGTTGACTATTTTTCCTCTTAACTTGTCAAGGCTAGAGAGGCCTCAAGAGATATCTCTTGAACTGTAATAGGTAGACACATGAAACTTTATATAGTTAAGTAACACTTCAACTATTTTAACAACAAATACTAAACATAAAATAAAGTTGAAAATTTAAAGAGGCCTTCGAGCAATTGAAAATTTGATGTTCTTTGAAAAAGTTGCCTGATTTTTACGGTACGGAGCCCTTCCTGTGCGAGTCGACTCTTATTTTTTTATGTAGATACCTATGTTCGACGATTTCTCCGTCAATTTTAAAACGATTTTGAAAATTACTGCGCTTTTTAATAGAGAATGCTCCCGAAGTGGTCCCATAAAAAAAGTTCCCGAGGTTTACTATTTGTTCCGCTAAACATAAAAACAGTGTAAAATTAAGGGATTCAAAGTACGTGTTTAGGTTTTTTTTTAAATTAATTTATTTCTAATTAAATTAACAAATATATCGATAACTCTTTATTGTACCACACAATGACCAAATACAATACGACAGAAATGCTGAGAATCGAGGAAGCACAAATGTCAGCCTTATCGCTATAAAAGATCTCTTCCAGGCAACTTTGGGATGGACAGAATCACACTAAGAAACACAACATCCGTTTAAAAACTTTTTAGACAAACGTAATTGGTGTAGATCTTTTATAATAGCCCAATTTCGAGGTGAAGGTCGGCACCGTGACATCAGCAAAAGGCAGTAGCTGATTCCTAATCCCTATGAGATGGCATATAATAAAACAATCGCCCAAAATTACAGTGTCAGCAACCGTATCAGCGGCGCTGGTAATGAGTAGCCGGCTGTGGCGCCGACTGGATGACTTGCATCTGAGCCCGCCTTTACCTTACGTCCAACGGCGTTCACACGTACAGCCAACAACGAAAACTGCTGAACACGAATTGATTTCAAAATTACCTGAACGGCACTACACTTCATCAATAACTGACGGCAAAAACGGCCACAATAGGTAACAATACTTACAAGTTTTTATTACAATTAAATTAGTTATATAATTTGTTCAGTTACATTTGAAATATTGGTGTTCGTTGATTTTTGTAACCGTAGAAAAAAAAGATTCTTTCGTTGTTTATTTTAGTCACTCACTTATGGAAAGGACAAGTGTGAAAATGTTTTGAGAATTTGGATGTGTTCATGGACTTTAGTTGCTGACTCTACAATAACCCGACTCTAAGCGATGATTTCGTTTAGAATTATGCACCTAAGACGTCTAAAATCTCTACTAACTTGAGATTATGTTACGACGACTAAAATCTCTACTAACTTAAAATTGTGCAATGACGACTAAAATATCTACTTACTTGAAGTTATGCTACGACGACGAGTAAAATCTATATTAACTTGATATTATCCTACGACGACAAAAACCTCTACTAACTTGAGATTATGCTACGACGACTAACATCTCTACAAAATTGATATTATACTACTACGACCGAAGCTCTAACAACTTGAGATTTGTCTGGATGTCATCAAGGCTATGCAAAATTTCGTTTATCTCAGTAGATAAACGAAATTTTGCATAGCCTTGATGGGTCAGTACCCATTTCAAAACGTGGATGGCAATTTATAGACCCACATGAACCTTTGACTGGCAATTGGGTTTCAGGAACTTTTATTAGAATTTGTTTTTAAACTTTTAACAGTTTATAGGTTCGATTCGATATCCGCCAAATAGGTTGAAGTTTCTAGTATGTCAACTGTGGGAATCGATAATGATTTTATAGCTATACGTAGAACCTTCAAACATCACTAAATACTCGTAACCTGCTGTCTTTGTTCCACACACTTTATAATGGAAATTATTTTCTGAATTTATTATCAAACATAACTCGAATCTATCTAAAATGTTAATGTGTTAGTATATAAATTGTTTGTTAAAAATATTCACTAATTAACGAGATAAGCTATTAAAATTATGTACGTAGTTAGTTTTCATTTTATTAAATCTGTGCTCAAACAGCGTGTCTGACAATTAACTATTTTGGAATAAATAATTGTTCTAGACTATTTAGGATAAACGGGTAATTTTTTGCGAGCAGTTTAAATCTTGGTGGCATAAGAAAGGACCAGAGCCGCTCTCAAATTAGGGCGCTTTTATTTAAATACACAGTGGGTGGGTAGGCACCAACATTCTATTAATGCCTTGTGAAGACGGCATCATAAAAACAGAAGAAAGTGGCCGCACAAAAGCCATTACATACTTCAATTAACTTCGATTTCACACCCTTTCACGAACCGAAAAATCGAAGCCCAAACATTAGTTTAACCGAAATTATACAAAATCAACAAAAAGTCCGGCAAAAAGCAATAGAGCAGGGCGGGCATCGTCGCGGTCGGCGCCTGCGCCGCACCCGACGACGTCACGACACGGTAAATAGAAAAAAAATCTTAGGTAAATATTTGAAGAAAGACCATTTTAATAGCTGGTGTGTTTAGCGCCCGCTTGCGTAATACTCAGATGACCAGTGGTTTAAATCAGAAAAAATAGTTTTTTTCTGATTTAGACCACTGGTCATGTAGAGTAGCATTTTAGGTGCAAATAAGCATTGAAATTTAAAAAAATCAAGGACTTATGATAATCAAATTCATTAAAGTTTAATTACAAAACTTAACGGCAATTCTTTATTAGCAAGCTATTATAACGATAAGCATTAATTTTATCAGGAATAATACGATTTAACAGAATTATTACCTATTCAATTTAAATATTACTACAATGATTTTATCGCATTTAGCAGCAATTAACTATTCAAAGGCTATATATAACAAAAAAAATGTTGTGTAATTTTTGTACGTCTATTTAATCTTACTTTTATTATAAAGGTGAAAATTTGTGCCCTTGCGAAAATGTTTGGCCGAAGACAACGTCAGAACTACTACATTTATCGAGCTGAAATTTTGTATAAATAAAAAACTGGACCTAGAATAACATATAGACTATTTTTAAATCCAAAAAACGCTCGCGAAGCCGCGGGCAGAAGCTAGTTTTTTAATAAATTTATAAAAGACTTGTCCTATCCGATTCATATTTGGTTTAAAAAAATATATATTATCTCTGTATCTAATTAAATTTAAGTTTAAGTACCGAGCCAGTTGAGCTACCTGTAGATTGGTGCAACAGTCGGCAGTTAGCTCAATTGTTTCAATTGTAGAGGTAAATACTAGTTCTAATTTGCTTCTATTATTTGATTGTAATTTTCTGTTAGTAAATGCACCTATGCGCTGTTTTCCAAAATAAATTATTTTTTATTCTCTGCTACTCAGGAAGTAGGTACCTGCTAAATATCCTGTGGATGAGTCACAGTATATGTATATACATATATAAATATACATAGTCATAATTACAGCCATTTGTTTTTGTAATAGCCGCTCAGGACAGTCATCGTCAAAAAACTTTGAGAAAAAACAACCCATCATCTGACGACCTCTACGATTTCCAGTAGCCAGTTTTATTAACAGGAGCTTTTTAATGCACCTACCTACAGTTAGTACACATATAGAGATACGAGCTTAGAGCGAAATATAATCTGCCGGGTAGTATTTTGTTCTTATGTTATAAGTGTTTAGAAAAAAATAAAAACTGACTTAAAATTCCTTAATATTTACACTGTTCTTTTAGTGGTGCGTGACAAATACTAATTCCTCGGAACTCAAATTTGTATGTGACCGTTTTGGGATCATTTTCTATAAGTCCCTATAAAGCAAAAAAGTCATCACCGAACAATCCAATTTGATGGAGTAATCGGATAAAATACATAAAAAAAAAAACATTTTTACAGCCGAATCCTCCCCTTTTCTTCGAATTTGCTAAAAATAGGTCTACTTACCGATATATGTATGTAATATCGAAAACATAATTATTGCAAGTAAGATAAGAATATTGACCGCTTTGTCTACACCTAATCATCAGCAAATTAGCCATTATGTGAAATTTACTCGCCTACAATACCTGAATTTGTAATTCAACAAATATATGCCTAAATTATCTGTCATCGGCTGTACTGGTAGCAAATTCATCAGCACTTACATTGTATTCATCTATTATGTTGTTGGTAAGTTGTATAGATATATTCTGTTATATCCTAATCATCTCTCTTTATTGGAGCGCTCTCCGAGACTGACTCAGCATCGCTTTGAACTGCCGACTCCCACGGTTAGGCCAAAGGGTTGGAAAATACAGAAGTGGTTTAAATATTCAATCTAGCTTTTAATTTTAATAATATTCACGAAATTAATACGAGAAAGCATTAGGGTAAATGATCGGAAATGGTGTCAAAAACAGGTGATCAACAACACAGTAGCGTTGTAGCTAGTACCTATAGATATTGTTATCATCTTTTGACACCATTTCCGATCGTTATGTTTGGTTTTGACTGAGCATTAGGGTAAATGATCGGAAATGGTGTCAAAAACAGGTGATCAACAACACAGTAGCGTTGTAGCTAGTACCTAGATATTGTTATCATCTTTTGACACCATTTCCGATCGTTATGTTTGGTTTTGACTGATAGGTACCTATTTTAATAACAACACAAATGTTTTTTGGACTGGGATCCTGCCAACATTCAACAGGGTTTTCAGAATCCACGATAGACTCTATTTTATTAAATGTTGTATAATATGTATGTAATTCCCAAATTAAACTGTTCAAACGCACCTTCTATTCTGGTACCACGTCTTGACCTGCGTGTCCGTGAGTCCCAGTTTTGCCGCCAACTCCATCCTGTCCTGAACGCTGAGGTATTTTTGTCTTTCGAACGATTTTTCCAAGGTCTGTAATTGGTGGTCCGTGAACGCTGTCCGCGCTTTTCTTTGCTTCTTGGAGAGCGCTGATTGATCGCCGCAACTCTTGTTTGATACGTCATCTGAGTCGTCTTTCACACCTGGAAAAGATATTCTCGTTAGGACAATGCTTTTAAATAGGTTCCTATTTTAATGGAAAAAACATAATGCGCTTTGAATAAATTTGTGGAGGCAGTAGGTATCTGCTTGATTCTGCCTTTCCAATATTCATCAAATAATAAACAACTAAAATAGGTTTAGATGTTTAAGAGGGCGCATTGCGCGCCTATTTTGTGAAAAGAATAGGTATAGGCAAAAGCATACGTTTTTGGAACGGCGTAAGCGCAAAAATCAAGTTATTGTTTGTATACAAGAAAACTGCGCAACTTAAGAAGAAAGTGGTTCAAGAAACCAAATAATTAGTAGTAAAATAACCTACGAAATAAAAGTTATTTCAATAGACCGTAGGGTTCCTGATGTAAAATGTAATTTGAGTTTTTTACTACGGTGATCCCGTGAGTACTGAGATCTATACTCTGTTCGCCGAAACAAGCTAATAGGGAAATCATAGTCTGCACGTTATTGGTCGCAGATAACAAACATAGGGCACGTGCACTCTGTGCACGCTGTGTGGCCAAAAGTTAGTCTTATCTGTCTCTTGCGCGGTGCGGACGTGTCGTTTGGTGCTCGTTACATGTGTTCATAGTATTGGATTTTACGTTGACCTGACTTGCTTTTTGGACTGTCTTTGGATGTTATGGATAGGAACGTAGAAAATATGGCAGAACGTTTTATTATAAGCTTGGAGTATGATCAGAAAGTGAATAAATTTGTTAGAAAATTTCTGATGTTTTATTTTTTGTACGCTACCCAAATTAAACAAAATATATATTTTTAGGTTCTCAGTATCATAATAAGTAGGTCAATTATCAATAACCCACTCATCCACAAAACCCCGGGCGAAAAGCTAGTGAATAATGTAAGTAATAGTTTGAAGTGAGCAATCTAAACATAGCTTTACTTTTTAAAAAATGGTCACTCCCACTGACCAATCTTAATCTCTCACGCTAGTAGTCCCGTCCTTTTCACTTTCGTACAATTGTGCAAGAGAGCGCGCGCTATATTAGCTTGTCTGCGTGAACAGACTATAGGCCTAGTTTGACAACCAAACCAATGGAACCAAAAAAATCCTGATTAAGATAAATTTGAAAACGAAAATCACCTTCTGGATTGTTTAACCTCTACACTTTGGCTGTGCTCTGGACTGGACTGGACAAACCAAGCAACTTCTATTACTGGTGCCTAAAACACACTTCGGTCTCTGACGCATAGGATAGCAGGTCTCTAAGTTATACTTATAAATATTACAAATGCGAAAGTTTATGAACCGTTAAGATGTTTGTGGAACGACAACACCAAAATTACTTAACCTATACCCTTGAAAAACTGTTAATAAATCCACTCCTGTGTAAATGCACTCTTAGGAATATCATAGCAAGATAAAACTGACGCAAAATACGTAAATCATCCAGATTAAAAGAATAACCCTTTTTATACCCAATAAACTGTCCCAAACTAAGTTAAGTTGTTATCTTATCAACTTGATAGCAAGATCGGATTCGAAGGCGTCGCTATCACCTTGGTACGTATTATAACGAACATTAATGTTTTTATCTAATGGACGCCAGAGATTATTTAGCCATGAGTGAAACCGGAATACATTAAAATCAATTTCTTCTTCCATGTTCATTCAACGCGATACAATCAAAATAAATTAGGTAACATACATTTTAAGTGTACACGAGTGTAAAAGTCACTCGAGGTGTTTTCTTAGATTTATTTTGACATTTGTTCAACCTTTGTCGACTTGGAGACAAAATAGGCGTTAGATTTTATGCGAAGCATTCGATGATGCGCAGATGTTTTACGATTTCGATGGATTATTTTGATTCATTGAAGTAGGTAAATTTTAAAAATACTTTTGTGTGCGTAGCTTATGTTATAAGAATGTAAAGTCTCTCTCTCTCTCTAAATGTTATTCCCCTGACTTTGACTCACTAGATACAATTTTTTTAATTTTTATAGCAAGAAATTTCACAGTAGCAGCACGGAGATAGGAAGTTGGCGGTATTACACCCCCGTGCCTCGCTCGGAAAGCACGTTAAACCGTTGGTCCTACGCCTGACCTTTCCCCGGTCGTGTCGGTCTGCCGTCCAATCGGATTATGAGAGCGAGGGAATAGTGCACAAGTGTGTGCGCAAACTCAGGTGCACTCTACCTGAGTTTGCGCACACACTTGTGCACCTGTCTAGTCTCTGTTGAGACTGGCCACCGTGGTCGAAATTTGGCTTCGAACATCTTCATCAGGTACATTTTTGTTCATACAATATTAATGAAAATAATGAGAATACTTACACATATTAAATCGTTTGTTAGCCTGAAACAAGCCAAGTAAAAAACTTGCCGGCGTATCGATTGCATAAAACAAACCCTACGAGTTTGACCGCAGAGCCAAGATGCGAGGAAACGTGAAGAGGCAGGGTGACCACAAGAAGCCTTACAGCACGGCTTCAGCATTGTTACTTGAGGTTTACTTTACGCAAACTATAACATGGTAGGTATAGGTTTAATTTTAAAAATAATAATAATAATGCTGGACAATCCACACAGCGTCATAGATGACGCTGTGTTGATTGTTTATTGGATAACACGAGCTCTCTGCTTAGCTTGGAGCTAGAGCCCCAAGCTAAGCAGAGCTCGCTCGTTGTTATGGGTACTAGATAACTGATAAAGGTACTTAATACAAAACAATACTATAACATAGATAGATATTTCTAAACAATTATAAAGGATACTATAGAAAATTACAATAATAGAATAAAAAATTACAACTAGTATATACACTTATATGTATCTATTTCTTAAAAATCTAAGCCGTCACCAGAAGGCAGTGTGCCCAGAATGCTGGCAGCATTGCCACGTTGAATGGCAATGCAAATTCGTTGACCGAAATAGAAGCCAGCATTCCGATCACCTGTCGACTCTATAAGAAATTTGGTAAGATCTTTATAAATGGCGTGTGCTCCAGGTCCCCAAGGGTTTCAACCCCAAACGGCTCAAATAGGTAACCTAGGTCAAGATTAGCGTATTTTCGCCGAATGAAAATCCGCTGATGTTGCTGCGGAGCCGGCCCTTACCCGATGTCCCAGCATGATATGAATGCGCTAGAGTATCTATTTATAATATGTATTTTATAGTGAAAACTAATTATAATAAAAATGTAAATTCTAGATATTTCTTAATATACATAGAAACACCCAGAACACCAAACACGAAATTGAATCAAGCTTACAGTTAGGTGTAAATAAATTCGAACCAAAGAAACTAAAATTCGTATGCTTGGAGTCGAGATAAAGAAATTATTGTTAACAATATTTATTGAAGAAAGGGTGTCAAATTGATAAGTACCTACTTTAAGTAGTGCTTAGAAATCAACAACAAGAAAGTTTATTTTAGGTTGTGTACTGCGGGATTGTTTATCTTTTTTTAAGATAAATAAGAAATTGAGTATTAGGTCGTGTTGATCAGCTATGACAGAACATGGCTGGTTATTGATATTTGAAAAGAGAATATGTGTTAGCTTAGGTATTTTTTCGTAAGTTCTATAAAAGCTGCCACTTTTACGTTCTCCCCCTCCCACCGCTCACATATCTTTACGGATGTGACTAGTTCTTAATATAATAATATGCTAATTAATAAGTAAGTAGGTAAGATAATCTTAATGACAGTTCAATCGAAGAATAGAAACAAATTAGAACTATTATTTACAATTTTATTGAAACAATTGAGCTAACTGCAGACTGTTGCAGACAATCTCTCTCTCAAACGCTCAACTGATCATCAGATCATCATAATCATGATACAAATTGAAGGCATATTATTTTTCGCAGTTAAAATTATACATGCAAGTCATTGCAAGTACTTAGGTTCCAGCAAATTAATTATTTTGCGTTCGCACCGGACGAAGTGTTTACTTCAATAATGTTTTTGTAGTAAAACAGTGACTAAACTAACCTTGTTCATAAATGGCTGGTGCGCACGGCTGCTGATTTTTTCACCGACCCTTTAGCAGGTTACACGTACCGCAGTGCTCGATGCTTGCACTGGCACTTTACCTGCTTACTTGTAATTTACCTACCTACCTACATGATGCGATTTTTTGCACCTTGACTTTTAGCGTTTCGTTTCGATCATTTGTTTGAAGTTAAATAAACAAGAGAATTCAGAACAGTTGCAAAATGATGATTTTTTTATAGTGTTACTCTTCCTATCGGTCCTTCTTACTTCAAAAGAGGTTCTATGTTTGGCTGTATGTTTTTTTATGAATATTCACTTATGGACCGATGTGGATTAAAACAAAATGGTTTTGTTTAGAAAATGATCCCGCGGTGGTCCCATAATAATTGTAAATATGGGTAAAGAAATTCGAAGTCAGTTTTCAGATTTTATTCAATAATCACTTGTTGGATGTACTGAGGCTTACTTCAAGCGCTTAGACTCTCTAGCTAGAGTCTAGAGTCTGTGCGCGTGGAGAAAGCCTACCATCGAAGTCTTGAGTCTAGACTTAGATTTTGGCCTTTGGATGTCCAAAGCTCACAATTACTAGAAACTAGGAAGTTCAACTTCTAAATACATAAGGTTGGTAGATCGTATGTCCAATCGCATAGCAATGTGCCGTGCACTGTAATATCGAGTGTAATTACGAACGGGAAGCCCATTAGGGTACTGTGCCGTTAATTTATTATAATAAGGTCCAACCGCCGACTGAGCTTACTCGACCGTGAAAATTATTATCATTACCTACCGCAATATTGCACCAAAACTTACAAGTTGATAAGTCTTTGACTTTTACCTAAATGGGCTTTTACCTTTTACCTAACTGGGATTGGACTTTATAATAAACTAGTTTATGTTCGCGGCTTCGCACGCGTTGTTCTATGGATACGTTTAAAGGTTGTTGTTGTTGTTGTTATCCCATGAGAACTGATTTTATGGGATAAAAAGCTCTACGGATTTGCGTACTGGCTAGACTGGAGCGGAGATGTGTGCTGACTAAAGCGGCTGAGCTGCGTGCGGCAAGCAACGGATGTTTCTTGAGATGAATGCACTAGCGACGCCGCTCACATCTCTTCTCGTCTTCGCTGCGTGACGTCGATAGCTTGCGAGGCCCAGCTCCCATCTTCGACCTTTCTTTGTTTTTTCGTATAAACATTGAGACATCTCCGCTCAATGGTGTCCACTAAAGCTGAGCGGAGACAAGATGTGTGAATACAGGCGTTCTATTGGTTGTTTAAAACACACCTCTTTTTCGCTCGTCTCCGCTCGTCTTCACTGGTGGAGTGCGGCCCTAAATCGTCGAAAAGTTTAGCATTTTTAATTAGATTCAATTATGAGTGTGAAATTACACATAAATGACGTCCTCCTCTCTCCATACATATTGTGTGTCCAGTAGAGTCACCATACTTATCACTACTTAATCACAAGCATCACTATACTTAATTAGATTATAAACACCTCAGTACACCTATAGAATGCCATAAATGATTGAGTATTGAGTATTGAAATCAACAGCAATAATCGCTGAGCAGCGTCTACCTTCCAAAACTGTTTTAAGTGGGTATCATGCGTAAACCAATTTTTGGAAATTGTTAATGTTATATGGTAAGCAATTTTTGCCGTAGACTGTGACTACTAGGTAATGCAAGGTCCTTAGATTTGTTATAATCATCAGTAATTTGTATCATAAACATGCTAACTGCAATATAAAACGAATTTATCCATTTAATAACAACATAATTGTATTTTTTGTCGACGTAATAATCATGGTTGACCTCTGCTAAATGTGAATATGAAACAAAGCGTAGGAGTCGCTAATGTATTTTTAATGGAAATTCTTAAAGGTAGAGTTTGACTGAATGTTTGAAACTTCAAAATTAGTGTAAATTTGGAATTAGTGATTTGTTCGTGAGTTTAAGGTTAAAGAGCATTGACCTGTCACCAGCTGGTTAGATGTCCATTGCCTATCATTAGATTTTTTTTTTGTGTATAATTCTAGTTTAGGTTAAGATAAAATATAGGCTATAAAATGATTTATTATTATTATGTTACCAAGGTAATCTAATCAGTTGAGCTACCGTGAATCTAGATTGTTTACAAAAGGCTAACTAGCTCGACTGTTTCAATTCAACTAACTGTTTCTATATCTACAGCCTAACTAAACAGAACTAGAGTCCGATTGACGATTACTCGATTCTTCGAGACGTGATCGTGACGTTTCATCTTTCCATAGGATTTGGACAGCCGACAGGGAACTACGCAAATCCCATACAAAAATGACACGTCACGATCACGTCTCGATAATTTCGTCAACCGGACTCGGAGCTCTGGTCTACTGCTGGACGCAAGCCTCCCTTTGATAAGTGCTTTATTGGCTTTTACCATATGGGAGGGTTAATGCCCATAATCCCCACGCTGGGCATGTGGGTTGGGAATTGTGTTTATTCGTTGTAATTTTCTTTAGCAATAATATGAAATGTATACGTTACATTTACATCATGAAGGCAGAGACTTAGAGAAAGTACCTTGGTAGGTACTTACTTATTCTAAGCATACTACACTTTAAAATATGGAAATGTTTTGAATAATTTGCAATCTACCATTTTCATTTATTAAGTGTTTCATCGAACAGCACCTTTATCGCCTAGCAATCAAAATGACAGTCACTTACATAATTAAACAAGACGTAGGTATATTTTAATAGCTATATTATTGATTTTATATATACCTACTGTGCTGAAGGTAATAGTAGAAATGCAGGTAGGTATAGGTAAGATTTAGCCAATGAAATATGTATAGGTAGTTTATATAACAGTACTTATGACATAAATACAGAGTCCATAAGCTAGATTTTATTATTTACATTTTTAAATTAAAAAGAATGAATTGAGTAATTATTTTAAAAATTATTATAATTATAAAATAAATAAATTATAATAAGAATATTAATTAATTTAAAAATTACCCATTATACCTAATTTTAATGTTTAAAATAAATTTTATAATTTATTGATATTTTGAATTTTTTTATGAATTTAAAACCATAACTCCAATAAAAATATTAAAAATTGGCCGTATTAAAATAATTTGTAGCAAATTAGTTCCCTGTTTTAAGATTGTTTTTGGCAAGATTTTTTCTATCTAATATTTTAATGCAATAGCTATCCTGTCGGCCTGTCTGTTACCTTTTGACGACTAATAGGATTGCAATAACCTAGAGGGCAAATTTTTATCCGAGAAAAACGCGTGCAAAGCCTGATGCAGAAACTAGTCACACTAATATTACAAATGTGACAGTTTGGATGTTCGGATGGATGGATGGACGGATGTATGTATGTTTGTTACTTCTTCACGCCAAAACTACTGAAATTTTGCATAGATGTTGTTCTGGGCCGTTTAATCCTACAAATCAGTTCCTATGCGGGATAAAAATACCTTTTAAAAGTTTCCATAAAAATAACGCGTGCGAAACCGCGGGCAGAAACTAACAACAAATAAAGAACACAAACGTTATTTTTTTTTGCAGAACTACAAACAAGACCTCCACAGACAAAGTTCGTACTTAATTATGTTGATTGTTCAATTAATAGAAACTATTGTGTATTCATTGCTTTGTAATGGGAATTTTAATCGAACGTTATTACGGATACGCCTGTACGAGTCCGCTTTTTGTCATATCCTACTTCTTATGTAAGTTACTAACCTAATAACAGTTTATAAACAATGAATAAACAGCAAATTCTAGCATTGTTTATTGCCCGTCAAAAGTAGCTGAGCAAAACGAACAAAAAATAGAGTGCCTTGTGAAAAAGTAAAATACTTGTTAGCTCAAAAATACTTAAAATAAAATACATAGTAAACCAAAAATGGATTATACAACTATAAATATAGATATAGCATACTTTAGCAGCTTAAGTAGCTGACCAACAAACTTGATCAAAACTAATTCACACTTATAAAACTTCACACAAATTACTAAACTACTAGAAATACTTACTCTACGAAGTTCTTCTAATGACTTAGGTCCTACCAGATAAGCTAAGGTCTTCCTAAGATCAAACAGGTTCTTAACAAAAACCTCAAACTGATTTTGATTTGTTTTGAATGTAACTACTTACATAATTAAGACTTTTTTGACGATTTTCGTAGTTTTATTAATTGTATTTAGTTTTGATCAAGTTAGTTGCTCAGCTGCTTAAGCTGCATGCACATCAATTGTTAGTTGTATAATCCACCGAACATTAGTTTCAGTTTGTAATGTTGCTAATCTAACTAAAGGTAATTAAAATCTAAACCGGTAGCGAAAATAATGGTCTATAAGCCGTTTAAACAATTTGCCTAATTGCTGTAACGCTTGCTTTCCAGCAACGCAAGAGTTAAGTTGGAAACATACCTAGAGCGAGGGATGCCATGTACATGTAATGTGTTGAAATATAGTCGCAGGTAGTTTTTATGTTAAAAATACATAGGCCTATGCTACAGCCAAGTTCAATCTAAATGTCAGTAAATAAAAAAAAATTGTTTGGCGTCATGTTTCAGATATAATTGTCAGCAATATATATTTAAGTAATGATCTTAAAACAACAGGGATATGATTTGCGTAAAAAATACACGGCAACAAAGTAATTAGGTTAAGTATGGGTGGCTTGTTTACAAACATTTCACATAGAATTTGGCTGGAGTACTTATAGATAGGTAACAAGTGTGAACATAGCTCTTATGAAATTTGATAAAATTGAAGGAAGAGTGGTAGAGTGATATAATAGATTATACTATTTATATGTATAGATATCGTTTAAAGTCAAAAAGAAAATGGAGAAAATTGGGGCTAAACGATGCTGAATAATTTGTCCAGCGCTATTTATTTATTTATTCTAACTTTGGATGGATTTGATTTTGTAACAGAGAATATTAATTAGGAATCTTTCTAACTTTATGAGAAAAAAAAACCAGGAAAGCAGATCCCACCATCAAATGGGTATTTTAATGCTATGGGAGAGAGAGAGAGAGGAAGAGAAATCTTAAAAGTTAAGTATAACACATTGACTGCCTCCTGCAAAAACGCGCCGCTGCTCAAGAACTCTTACTTCAGAAAGCTACAGCTGCAGTTCTGTCGTCGCCGTTTGTGAGAGATCTCGGAATAAAATGTATTAATTTAATAATATATCCGAGTCATAAAACTTTGCCGACCTCCTCCAACTCAGCCCGTGGATGTCGTAAGAGCCGACTATAGGAACCTACCAGAGGAAGAAAAGCAGTTTTTTTTAAACATTGTTAATTGTTAATAGGTAAAATTTATCTACCGCTAACATAAAAAGTTATTCGGTTTTTCCGTAAGCCTTAGTCTCTATCGTACGGTAAGTATATATTATTCTTATTTATAAGTAAATAGTAGGTATGTGTGCGTGAGTAGATATATGCAGTCAACTTGTACATTTATCTTAAGTTAGTTTTCTTCTGAGTATTTTAACACCTTCACTGCGATAACCAATCTGGCTGCCAAGCGTGGTGATTATGGCAAAACCCCCCTTTTTTGGGGGAGGCATGTTCAGAAGTGGTAGTATGTGTGATGTTAAGGAGGAGGATAAAAGTTTGCATTTTTATTATAAACTAGTTTTGCCCGCGGCTTTGCACGCGTATTTTATATGGAAACGTTGAAAGGTTATTTATATCAGTTTATATCCCATGGCAACTGATTCATGGGATAGAATCTATGTTTTATTCCAGGCTTAAAACTACATCTATGCAAAATTTCAGCCCGATCCGTTCAGTAGTTTTAACGTGAAGAAGTGACATACATCCACCCATCCATCTAAACATCCAAACTTTCGCATCGCATTTATAATATCAGTGTGATGTGATGTGATTCGTTAAACTACGACAGTATATTGCTATAATATTTATATAGTATATTATATATTAGGTCCTTACATATGAAATTGGCGTTTTTCGTACTGGCCACTTTACTCACAAATTTCTCCTCTTTGGTAAGGAATTCCAAATTCAAATTTGTACAGCTATAGAATCATGTATTTGTGCTTCGATGATCGTCATTCATTTGTTTTTTTTCTTCTGTTTTTTTCTGTTTGCGTCACTCATTTTACAAAATGGAAAACTTAAAATATCGCATTATTTACGAGTACGAGTTCCGCCGTGGCACTAGTGCTGCGGAAACAACTCGAAGGGTGAATGATGTGTATGGCGGTCGTGTTGCAAAAGAAAACACAGTTCGTTTTTGGTTCCAACGTTTTCGTTCTGGAAATTTTGACCTGCAGAACAAGCCCCGTGGACGGCCTGAGACTCAAGTTGATAATGAAGAGTTGAAGGCTATTGTGGAAGCGGATCCATCGCAAACCACGTCCGAGTTAGCTGCAGGCTGCGATGTTAGTGATAAAACTGTTTTAATTCACTTGAAGCAAATTGGGAAGATTAAAAAGCTTGAAAGGTGGGTACCTCACGAATTGACTGAAGCACACCGGCAAACGCGCGTCGACTGCTGCGTTACATTACTAAACCGGCACAATAATGAAGGTATTTTAAACCGAATCATTACCTGTGATGAAAAATGGGTTCTTTACGATAATCGGAAGCGCTCAGCGCAATGGTTGGATCCTGCCCAGCCAGCCAAATCCTGCCCCAAGCGAAAATTAACCCCAAAAAAGTTACTTGTAAGCGTTTGGTGGACTAGTGCCGGTATTGTTCATTACAGTTTTCTCAAATCTGGCCAGACTATTACGGCTGATGTCTATTGTCAGCAATTGCAAACCATGATGGAAAAGCTAGCGGCTAAACAACCTAGGCTGGTCAATCGCTCCACGCCACTGCTGCTTCACGACAACGCTAGACCACACACTGCGCAACAGACGGCTACTAAATTAGAAGAGCTTCAATTGGAAAGTCTAAGACATCCTCCGTACTCCCCGGACCTTGCTCCAACAGATTACCATTTTTTTCGAAATTTGGATAACTTCTTGCAAGGGAAAAAATTCAACTCCGATGGGGCAGTCCAAATCGCCTTCAAAGATTTTATTGATTCCCGTCCGACTGGTTTTTTTAGTAAAGGGATCAATTAACTACCTATAAGATGGCAAAAGTGCATAGAAAATAATGGTTCATACTTTGATTAATTAAATATATTATATTAAATAATATTCGACTTTTTGTTCCTCCCATACAAAACGCCAATTTCATATGTAAGGACCTAATATATATATATATAGTAAAATAGTTTGCTGTTTGTTGCTATTGTTGTTCTTTGTACTAGGTGATAGTCTTACCATCACGATAGATGGTCGTCACTACCGGTAGAGGTACGATCGTGTGACGGCGGCGCAATGCATTAGCCTAGAGCTGGGTTATGTCACGATCGTGACGTAACAGGCGTAACGAGCGCCGCCTTGCAGCTCGTATGAACGCTTATGCGCCGATAATGGTCGCAAATCATTTCGCAATTGTCGTTCGTGAAGCGATTATTGCCGTATACCTACTTTTGAATTTAACGCTCCGTCCACGTTATATTTCAAACACATCGTCAAGACCATTGCTTTGTGACAAGGTTTACTACAAAATACCTAAATATGATAAAAAAGCTTGGGACGGGTTTAGCTCTAACTCGAAAAATAATAGCTAACAATGCAAAGGTTTCTTGGTCTTTACACCAACTGTAGCTAACAAGCTAAAGGTTTATTGGTATTCACACCAAGAAACCTTTAGCTTGTTAGCTATTGATTAGCTAGCCCACGTATTGGGAAAGACCAGACAGAAAAAATCACTTTATTTCCATGTATTCTTTACTTACCTACTTTTAAGATTATGAATTTTACCAAGTGTAGTACATCTATACCTGCTATATGAAGAACTAGCGTCTACCCGCAGCTTCGCACGCGCTTTTCAAGTTGCCTATAATCCTTTTGAAGTTAATAATAATAATAATAAAAAGTATTTATTTTTTGTAAAAAGACACAGTAAACTTACATTCTAACGTCATATTATATCTAAATAGTTATACAAACCAATGAGCCCTGTTATAAACGTAAGTTTGAATCCTCGCTCTAACTAAGAGAATCTTGTATGAAGATGCGAGGGATCCCAGCTTCGATTAATTTGTAGTTAATAGTTTTATCGTTCATATATTTATAACACAAAAAGTACCTGAATAAAAAAAAAAAATATTATTTAAACCTTAATATCAGCTGAAAAGAAACCCTGTTGTCTCCAGTATACCGTTTACCACCCTGTCAAATTTCATTACGATCTGTGCAGCCGTTTAGGCGTAAAAAGGTAATGACCAGGATTACTTTCGCTTTTAAAATCCATACTAATATTATGAATTCGTAAGTAACTCTGTCTGTCTATCTGTCTGTATGTCTGTCTGTTAACTTTTCACGCCTAAACGGCTGAACGGATCACAATGAAATTTGGCTGCGAGGTAAATGATATCCCGGGGACAGACATGGGATACTTAGAAAGCGCGTGCAAAGCCGCGTGCAGCAGCTAGTATTAATATGTATTTTTTTAATTGGACTTTGATTGCAAGCGTCCTTTGTGTGGACAGATTTGATGACCTGTGTATAACTCTGCCAACATGTGGACGGACCATGAAGTGAGACAAAGATAATTTGCTGTTGTATAAAATAATAATAATAAATAATGCTGGACAATCCACACAGCATCATCTAGCCCCAAGTTAAGCTGAGCTTGTGTTATGGGTACTAGATGACTGATAAACTTAATACAATACATAACATAGCTAGATATTTTTTATTATATATAGAAAATACCCAGAACATCCGGAACAAATATTTGCAGATCGTACAAACATTTGTCCCAAGGCGGGAATCGAACCCGCAACCTTCTGCGTCGGAGGCGGACCTTCGCCCGCCGCGCCACATCGGTCGTCGGTGATTGCAAGCGTCCTTTGTGTGGACAGATTTGATGACCTGTGTATAACTCTGCCAACATGTGGACGGACCATGCAGTGAGACAAAGATACTTTGCTGTTGTATAAAATCCGTGCATTTAATTGTATATACTTACAATTCTATATATTATATTATATTATAATAAATTATATTATATTATATCAACCCACTGTTAAGTTCTCTAGATCTGATTGTTCTATTTTATATTTATCTTTATAATCCCGCACTTTAACCTCTCGGTGACCTGAGAGGAGTAAATTGAAAAACAGCGCTGCGTGCATATTAATGCATTGCAGCAAAATGCTGAATATACTGTTTTTGTGTTATTTTTTTGGTTCATTTAAATAAGTATATAAGTCAAATTTAATCTTGTGTATCTTTTAAATTGAGGCAATAAATGTTTGTCTATTCTATTATATTCTTGTGACCCTTAGGTCTATCATCCAATTATCTTTCAGAGCTCACAACCCTTAGTACCTTTCCAAACGTTCTGGTCGCCGGGTACCCGCCGGCGAATTGTATGCAAATTATGCCGGTACGTGTGAAATCTATCGTACATGCCCATACACTTCACCACCGTGTACAGGCGCCGGCTACCCGGAAACCGGGACGTATGAAAAGAAAGAAAGAAAGAGAGAATCTTTATTTGTAGCAACTACACACTACATATACTTAATACATTAATGAAACTTAAAGCTACAAAATGGCGTCCGTCTCAGCATATGTTGTAATAGCCGTGGGCTACCACAACGCTGGTCTTCCGTCGGAACCATGTTGTGGACGTCAAGTACGAGACGAGACACAACATTAAAAAACATGAAATACATTAACAAATATAAAATAACTAATAAAACCTACGATATATAGTTTATATAATTATAAAAAGGCACTAACTTTACACTTATTGTGGAAACATGACCGCGATTTTTACTAACCCCTTATTCATAACAGTCTGCTAACATAGAGCATAGCTACCTCTCACTCTATCTTCTTCTATTGACATAAGTCGGAGTGAGAAATAACGCTGCTTAGCAACTGTTTCAAGTTAGCGGACCATTATGACTCGCTGACTCTTATTTATACTTATATCTTTTTCTCCATCCCTAGGTTGCCTGGGAGAAATCGCTCTCAGCGATAAGGCCGCCTATTGTACTTATTATGTGTTAAATGTAGATATAAGGTTTTAATTATGTTATTTTTTAAGTGCAATAAAGTGTTCATTCATTCATTATGAATAAGGGGGTAAATGTTTAAAGTTAAGTGTCAACCCCCATTAGTTCAATATAAAATGAATCCAAAGCCGGATACTGACCGGAATTACCAACACCATACGGTATAACGTACCATTCGTAGCGATTATGAAACGTCAATGAAACGTCAAAATCCGTCTCATTGCTCGTTGCTACTCGCAATTTGCGAGCGCCTTTTTTCCCCGAACTGCACGCTATGTATTATTATATTCCTATATGGCACGTTACATCACGCTCTGTAACGGCCGGTCAGTATCCACCTTAAAGCATTGACTTGTAAGATTTAGATTTCGCTGTGAAATCGAATGAAAAATTCTGCATTTTCCGATACTTTTGTATCGTTGGAGTAGACTGAGAGGCCATTACACGGTGTATTCCCACACATTACTTCTGATAGAGATGTCTCATAAGAAAAAAACCGGAAACTGTAATAATATTCGGAAAGATGGGCCCGTAACTTGAAACAAATTTATGCTTTAAGTAACACGAATTGAGTATTCTAGTACGGCCTTTTGTACTTATCAAAACAAGATAACTTTTTTTTTAAACTAGTAGTCTATGTTACGAGGAAAACCTCACAAGGTCTACGGGTAAAGCCTTTCTTAAATTTATAGAGCTATAAACATGTAGAGCTGTCTCAATCCTTCAACAACATATCAGTGCATATGCTGTCCGACTCAATGGCACTGGCCTAGCCCAACAACACATATCTGGCTATAACTAGCCAGGTATGTGTTGTTGGGCTAGGCCAGTGAGGCCAGATAGGCCAAGGGATAAGACCGACAGTAGCAGGGTATAGAATATTCTTAAAAAACTAACTATTATACTACTGGTACTCTAGGACATCATAGTCGCATGTGCGACAAAGACCAAAGACCTTAATAAAGAAAAACTTACCTACTAGTTTTGTAAGCACTTATATGACGCACGTACTGCGTGTAACTTTCATACAATAAAGACTTTATTTATTTATGCATTGAGCGGTTTGAAAAGTCCGGATATCTTCAAAGCCGGATGGCTAGACTTCATCCCTAGATTTCCACTACGGTTTACGTTAAGAAGTGCGGTGAGCCGGTGTATTCTGCGATCAATAGCTCTATAGAGCATCCATTTGCTTTTTAATCTCAGTGGATTTCTTGATGCGGTAATGTGGATGTTTATAAATTACCTACATATATCTACCAAATGCTACGTTCTATAAGTTGTTTCGTAATTTTTGTCTTTGACATCATCATATCAACAGCATTTACCTGTCCAATGCTGGACATAGGCCTTCCCTCATATGCGATTTTATTGTCATCATTAGGGGTTACGCCATAATTCATTCACATAACATTACTATTTGACTGAATTCTTAATCGAAAAAATCCAAGGCAAGTTATTACTAACAGTTATGTTTATATTGATTGAGCTACCAAACTGGATGTTTTGCCTTTCCGTTCAACACGACAAAATCAAATAAATTTAATCCCCATTCAAAAAAAGTGCGTTTTAATCACCAAGTCTCAAGACCTTTATATTTTAAATCGGGTTCAATTTCACAGCTCGCATCGCCTGTCAAACTTGACACAAAGCCGCGAAACGCACTGTTATAAGAGGACCCAAACTGCCCCTATTTATATCAATGTTAATCTATTTATTGTGACAATAAAAAGTTTTGATGTTATCAACTCGATGAAAGAATCGTCACCTTCGTACCTTTTATCGTGATGCTAAAAGTCACGGTGTTCACGCGACTTCTTTTGATTTTCAACTCTCAGTCTGATTAAATAAAGATTTATTTAGCGTACACTTCAGAAGGTATGCTAAGCAGCTTAGTGACGAGATCGTGGTCTGACGTTTACAATAACGAGACAGCCGATGATATTGGATTGGGTAAGCACATCACTAGGTACAGTCGATTACAAACTGATAAGTTGAATCCTAGTCCTTGATTTTGCAAAATAACATATTTGAAATGACGAGATTTCTTTATAATTTATTTAAAAAGCGCTTCATGTTTTTCATTATGAGATTATTTATCAAATATCTTGTTTGTGTTTAACCACCAATCAATGAAAAGAAATCTCCTCCAATTAGCTGTTATTGAGCTAACGTGATAACTAACAATAAATTGAGCCTAACGGTCCACTAATCACGACGCTTACTCAACAGATAAGACTCTTAATAGTCATTTCAAGGAAAATTGAACTTAAATCGTTAATAAATATTATAAATCGTATTCTTTTTATTTTCCATTGTTTTGTAATTTATTTTAATAATTAAAATGGTTTCTCATTTTCATTCTATCTAATCAAATATTCCTGACAAAGCGATTAACTATACACATTCATTACTTATTGTCTTGACTTGTACGGTCACTAATTGGTATAAACGCTGTATTTTTTCACATTCTCGGTAAATGGGTTTTTTCAAATTACGTGGCAAAGAGGTTTTGTATTTACAGTTGCATGAAACGTTTAATTGCTGGCGGCGGATGTAAGTATACAGTAATTGGAAGGTAAGTTCATGAGATAACGCACCCAGCTACGGATTAAAATAACTACCATAATGCTTTCATTTTCGCCCATTACTTTTGTTTAATTTAACATGATATCACACTTTAGTAACACTACCTTTTTTAATTTTCTGTTTAGTTCATGTGTAGGGAAAAACAATAACTTAGTATTTTGTGCGCCCCTGTACCAAAAATGCTGAGCTACGTTACTACCCTACAGGAATTCGGTGAGCTATCTAAATTTAAAAAGCGAACGTAGTTTGACGTTTTTACAAAAGCTGATTATGACGTCATTTTTTCCTTTTGCCCCGTAATGTCAAGTCTTTTCAGCCAGGATTATTCCGGGCCGATTTATAAGAGCTTACTTATCCCCACTTTTAACTTTATCCCAGTTGGAACCTCGTTGGAACGGGTTATGGTATCGCAGCGTTTTATTATTTAATTTATTTAACGCCTCGGGTTTATCGGCTTGTCTATTAAATCGTTGAAGGGATAATGCGATCCGAACCCAAACATTTATTTGGCTTTAAGAACTCAGATTAATTGGTTTATGGCTGTTTTATTGAATTTGAGTGTTGAATATTTGTTTTAGGACCGAAATGGAGCTTAAGAGCTTTTTCATTGGTGTTTAATTTATTTTGTTTCTTAATTTTTTATTTGCTTGCCGTTTTATACATTTTTGATGCTAATTTACCTTTATCTACTCGTCAGTTATTTATGAATTTAGCAGTAATTATTTAAGTTTATATTTATATAGTTATTATTGAATGAAATATTACAGGTACTCTCCCATTTTAATCGTGATTAACACGGTAAAATTTTAAACTAGTATGCATTAATTAACAACCAAAGTGGATAATTGAATTGTAAAATTATAAGGAACTTAAAGTAATAAGCTTTATCTTGTACTAACATAAAACGCATTTAAGTAGGTTGGTACCCAAAATCGAACCCTACAAATTTCAACCACTTTTAAATTTATTAAAAAAAAAAAAATGTAAACAATTACCTTTTGCAAGAGAAAATAAATATATTATTTAATTATTTTTTATACAGAAATAGGTACCTAACAATAGTTGTATGATTGATGACCTACCTAACAAAAGTTGTTTGAAATCAAAGTCACACAATATTTGTGCCGGTCGGCCGCTCGAAAGAAGTTGTGACAAAACCGTTCATATCAGATGACAGCCTCCTGACCCTTCCAAGGTCGAGATCAACCGCACCGAAACCTGAACTTTATCACCAACAGTAAAAATCTAAATTAAGTATTACTTGTCAATTTGTATCGCGGCATCGTTAACCTTATAAATTCTTTACTTTTAGTTTTTTAAACATTTAATTTTCTTTATTGAAATATTGATTTCGTCTGTGATTAATTTGTCATTTAAATATTTTAAGGTAAAATGTATTCTTAATTCTAATTTACTATCATATACAGAATGATATAGGTTAATTAGGCTATAAAATTTAATTTATTACAAGAGCCTGCTTTTTAAAACATAATGCAAACGAAACACCCCAAAGACCACACCGATAAAAAATTATTTAACCTAAATTTTGACAACTTTGGTTGAAATATTTTGTGAAACGTCTTCTGGATAATAGATTCAACTTACAAATAATCCAATTATTTAAAAGTAGTGTTTGTATTTTAAATACAGAAAAGATAAGCAGAAAAATATTTATTTGAAAATTAAGTACATTTAAGTAATCCGATCAAATTGCATACAAATCAGTCAATCATACAAGCCAGATTGGTCAACAACGCATAAAAGTATTTAAACAAATAAACTGGTGTTTATTTGTTTCAATACTTGTATATCCAACAATAATTAGCCAACAAAACGAGTTCTCACATCGAGCTCGCGTGACTTTATTACCATCGTGATTCCCACCAATCAAAGCCGGGTAAATTATTTTATAGAATCCAGTTACTGTCATGCTAAAGCCTAACAAATATTCTGCTAATTTCTGGGGATTAACAGCATTACATTACATACATATTTTATTAATCTTACAACAAAAATATACGCTTAAAAGTAATTTGTTCACTAACACGTAGGTACCTAGGTAATACGACTGCATTTCGGCGTGTAGGTAGGCATCTCAACTAAAAATAACTAATATTTGTGGACATTCTAACAAAATAAATTAAACTTGAGCTTTAGAATAATTAGGTATTAGAATATTTATGTAAAAAATAATAAAATCTATATTTTAGACTTTAGGTAGGTATTTCTAGTTTGTTACCTACAGCGTCATTCTTCTCAGTGTTTAGAATTTTTATAAATAGTATGCAAATGGCTGCAAACTATTGGGCATCACTACAATCATATCACGCTATCACAGAAACAGCAATGAAGCTCGTTGATGTCTTTTCTAAAAACGCTTACCTCTACGGCGCAATCCGTGACGTAGCACGGTAGCGTTATTGTAGCCGTTTTAAACTCAAAATGTAAATGATTATTATAAACGAGGGAGTATCTACCTATCATTATAAATATGCTACTGGGAAATCGAATATTAAAGGTCGCGACGGCCGCCGGTGAGGTTGGAAGTTAGATATTTTGTGTTTGGTAACAGGTAAGTTAAAGCTGGTCAATATATCTACAGGTAATTTAACATATAGCTAAGTGGATACTTACTAAAAATAAGGGCATAAAACTATGAAATCCAAAGATTTTATGAGAAGCTGTAGAGTATCCTATTTACATTGGGATCGTACCTAAGACGTCGTGGCAAAGGACGGACTAGTAGTAGGGGATCCACGCGGTGTGCCTCCCCGCGGATTCCACCGTGTCAGAACCAGCGAAATAACAGATATCTGAGAAGCACAAACAGACTTCGTATAGCAGCAGATGCAAGCATTAAGTACCTGGTGAGTCAGTCGCGGACCGATCAGAATCGGAATCCCGGTGCGCGCTGAGATCCCTCGGCGGCGCATCCAGGATATCCGTGATCATGAATCGTGTCCGGGGCGCGCGCGCCTCGTCGCGCTGCACCGTCATCGCCACGGCGCTCGCCGGCCCCGCGCCGGAGGTCCCTACACCATCCAGCGCCCCGCGCCACCGCCCCGCGCGCACCACCTCGCACCACCCCAGCGCGACGATTGCTCTCACACCCGCGCAACCATCAACACATCACACTGACAAAGCAGTTTCTATTCCCGATCTTCGGTCGTTCAAAGAGTTTTTATACTCGATGTTTTTTTTATCACTGTACAAATAGTTTTTATGCCCGAAGTTTGATTGTTCTATCACACTATCCAAAGAGTTTTATCGGATACCTTCGTGTTGTCTGCTCACCAGTATTACACCTTGAGTAAGACTGTTTTTTTTTTGTCACAGAGAGTTCATCACAATTTTGTCCACCGAGCGTTCAGTTCAGTCACCGTAAACACATTCCTGGAGCAACGGTAAATTATGGTGATGATGTGTTGTAGGGCACCGAAGCACGTCTCACGATCAGTCTTCTTCAGTTTCAGCTGTTCGCAACTCTAGCGGTTTTACAACACTATACCGACGGCACTGTTTCGGAATAAAATCACTGCTCTACACTTGTTGTTATTATATTTTTAGGGTAACTATATAATTTTATCGATCACAAACTTCTTTAAAGTTGAACACAACTTTCAAGTCCTCGAACGCTAAGTTCACCGTAAGTTGTGTCGCAAAATGTTTCGTTTTCGTATTCGTAGCGCGTGTCGAGCGTGAGTATAGAACCGTGTGTGCGGCCGGGGAGCGCGGCTAGGTCTGCGCTCCGGGGCCGGCGCGGTGCGAGGGTGGCGCGGCGGGGGGTGGGGGGCGGCGCCGGCCAATGGCGGGCCGGGCCGCGCCGCCAGCCAACCGCAGGCGCCGCCGCGCGGGGCGTGCCTCGGCCATGTTGCCCGCGAGACTGCACTAATGCTCTTTTTGCCGACTCGCCGCCGCGGGAGAAAGCTCCGCGCGGATTTAAGCTTTTATACGTGGATAAAACGCTTTTATAGGAAAATAAAGCGTTCCCGCAGCGGGATATCGCACTTTATGACGGCGTTTTACTGAAAGTTGGCGATGCTATGCGCTGATAATTGGTTCACGCCCGTCTCATCGAGGAGCGTAGCACTGCGGGTTGAGCTTTTGCTGAAACATAGAAAAGTTATTATTTCTTTGACGAAGCTTTATAACTACCAATCCAATACTATAGAGGTGAAAGTCTGTGTTAGTTTGAATGTTTGTTATTCCTTCAAGTCAAACTACTGAACGGATGGGGCTAAAATAGGCAGAGGATAGGTATACCTACCCTCTGCCTATTTTTAGATATGTTGGGGAAGTACCTACCTACTACGTCCATAATGACATTTATGGACAAAAAGACACAGGTCACTCTTTTTGAAATCGGCGGGCTTTAACGGCGGTTTCTTTCTACATCTGGTGCCCTGACCTCCCAACAACCTGCCCAAAATTTAGAGACCTTGCATTTTTATTTTGTCAGTCGCAGTCGGAATGAAGGTACAATATTATCTGGCATGTTCGTGTTTTTTCTTATCTGAAACTTTTTGTATTTAGTAAAGTTTTTGGCTATCAAATTTTTATTGTTAAACAAATATGTTGTTCCCATACGTTTTAGCTTTGTAATTAATTATTGTGTATTTTCTAATCATTACTATAATTTTTAATTTATTTTAAAATTTCCCAAGTCCCAAACTCCCAAGTAGTAGAAATTATTGAGTAAGAATTTTTTTGAGGTTTTTATGTATGACTAGCTGCTGCCCTCGGCTTCGCACGGTCTTTTCCGAGATAATAATAAAAATAATAATAGTCATTTATTTCAGATAATACTAAATCCATATAATAGTTAGTAACAGTTGCCTTAATAATTATGTTAGATTATCATAGGAGAGTGAATGTCATTTTACAAACACAGCAATGCTGTGTTTGTATAGCGGCCCATCTAGCTTGTCCGCTATCATCATCAGGATGCTGTTAGTGGACCGGCGGGCCCTGCTCAACTGTGAGGCCGTTTTGTTGCGCATGCAGGCAGCGAAGCCATCCACGCGCGCCTCGTCGAACATGCCGGATGCGCTGCAGGACCACCGGAGCCCTTACAGCATCCTGAAGGCATTGTTATATTGGACGCGAAGAGTGTTGATGGCTTTCTGAATGCAGCTGAACCACAGGCTGCTCGTGTAGAATGGTTGACAGAATGATTTGAAAAGACTTATTTTCACGTCATCAGAACTTCGAGAAAACATGCGGGCCAGCATATTCGCTCTCACCGTCAAAGCTCTTCGCTCCCTCTCTAGGTCATCTTCATCCCTTAAATTATCAACTATCATATATCCTAAGTATTTAAATTTATTTACCCTAGTTACTAAAAAGTCTTCTCCAGCCTATGTCCGTCCCCGGGATACCATCTATACCAAATTTGATTAAGATCCGTTGAGCCGTTTAGGCGTAAAAAGGTAACAGACTTACAGATAGACAGACAGAGTTATACTTTCGAATTTATAATTAGTATGGATATCATGCCGCGCCAATAGCAGCATAAAACAAATTACAGTTTTGGAGTCAAGAGCCCATGAAAAACAACATAATATATAACAAAAAATATGAATCGCTACAGCTAAGGCAGGTTATACAAACATAATGTTAGAATACAATTTTAAAGCCTAAGCTACTTAGCTATAGGCTTTAAAATTGTATTACCAGCTGGTACTTACCAGCGTTCAAAGAATTCGGTAGGATTCAGATAAGGTTAATAAGTAGGTAATATACCTACTCGTAGGTAGGTACCTCGTTCATGTAATACCAGAAGTTCTTGGAGGAAATTCGTGTCCGATGTTAACCGGACGGCCATATGTAATTTTGTCCATATGTATCTACGTAGTATGGATTAAATTAATTTTTTCACCATCTCTGTTTAAGACAATAATTTCAAAGGGGCTTCGAGCTTTCCTTGATTTTTTGAGTTGTTTTTGTAGACAAAATGTCAATGGGGATTGGTGCATTGTTTTAGCTGTTATAGATAGATATGATGCTAAAAAAAACCCTAAAAATATATGTCGATGTAATGTATTAATTACCTATATCAGTTATCGAGTTCCCATAACACAAGCTCTCCTTAGCTTGATGGTGCTGTGTGGATTGTCCAGCATTATTATTATTAGCATCAACAGGTAAGAAGCCATTAGCATCAACAATATATTAGTCCATGCACTGCTCGACATCACCATCATCATTGATCAACATCATCAAAGAGCGTCGTAGCGTATCCTATCCTTCAGCCACTATATACATAGGTAAAATTGCTAGATAGAAAATAACTAGATAGGAACTTTTGTATGTATGTAGGTATTCAGTTATTTCAGGTGCAAATCAATGTGCCACTTTTTTCTTAAAATTAATGGGGATCACGGCTAGGTCTTCGCGCATTAACAAAGGCTGTTTGTTCCTCGCAGCAAAAACGAAAAGTTTAAAAGTATCATTAATATACGTACCAGAGAATATATACCTACCTAATAATACCTACCACACTATGTAATACTATAGGTACAAAATAATGTAGCTACCTATTACTGAAGTCTTCATCTCATTCATAACTGTTTTTGTCTTCATCTCATAGGTAACTAATTGCCTTTATTTATACCGCCGATATAAAAAAAGGGTTTGAAAAAATAAATGTTTAGACTCAGGGAAAATTCTAAGAAAAATAAATTTTTTGACGATCTAAAACTCATTATCACAGATGGTTTGGAATCATTTTTCGATCACTAATTTAGCTTCATTTTGAATATCCGGCGTTGTAAATGACATTGAATGAAGGATTCGTTGCTTGAAGAGTTCAATTTTACAATTTTATTCACGAAAACTGATGAAAACCTATCTTATAAAAAATTTCACTGCGATGTTCGTTTATCAGTGTCCTGCGTTTTTTTTTTTCGAATAGCGAGTAATGCTTGTACTTTATACTGCCTTTGTATTATGCAAAAACCTTATTGCATCTCTATTTTCAAAACAAAATTATTTGAAATACGAAAAATTACGGGCTGCAAAACACGTCAGTAATCGAAATTGCTGGTGCCTTTTCTAGTAAGCCGAAAAGGCCAACTTTGCTCAAAGTAATGACCAGATTACGTATGATGTTTAAGTATAAAAATACAAGCGTCACAGGGCGATAAAATTTTTGAGGTTACCTACCTCTTAACAAATAAGATCTTAGAATGGGATTACCATCTTGCACGCGATCTCTTGCATGTGCAATTAACAGAAAAAACTTTTTATTATTAATTCTCCCATCGTCCCCATTTGTAGCGGCAGTCTCCCCGTCGGTTCGCTCTTCAGTTTATTCTTAAGTTATTTCTAAGATAGATTTTCTTAGTATTTCTCTTGACCGTTAGACCAAATCTTAATTACCTACCTGCCATCATATGCAGCCAGTCTCATCGGTTACTTAGGTACTATCCACGACCCTGCGGCCACATCCCATAACCAAAGAAAAAAAATGATTGATTGTAAATTGATTTCAATGGTTAAACTTTTTTTTATTCCTTTTTTAATTCTTTATTGACAATGAAAATTACAATTCAATAAAAAAAAAAAAAATTAGAACTAGTAGGTATTTACAATTGAAGCAATTAAGCATTAATTGATTATTATATCTAAAAATAGAAAGCGAGCAATTAGTATTATAACTAGAGATTTATTACTAAAAGTCAACATATTGCCAAAAACTACATTAATATCATACATTAGTGTAACATGGGTTCATAGAAAATGGTCTACGATTTGTGGAAAACTACTTTTCTGGTAGATTAATTCCTAACGTAGAAAATACTATATAACGAAGTCTCTGAATAGCCCTGCAGGTCACAAAGATTCCTTTTTTGGTTTGTGCCTTTGTATAATAAGTATATGTTCCAAAATAAAGACTTCCGTTTTTACTTTTTATATTAAAGAAACGTGTCCAATGGACCTATTTGTAAGTACCTACCTTTCACCTATTGGACTTATCTTCTGTTCAAAATATCATCTCATAAACATCAGCTTACACAACTATCAAACTGAGCGAGTATCACGGTTGCATCATTCTAATCTGGATAACGAACAAAGACGGGCAATTAAGCTAGTATTGTAGAGCTTCAGTAAAAACAAAGCAAGTCTTCCTGATAATCAGTAATTATTGTAATTAGTGTACGATCAGCAAGTAAAACGGTTAATTATTAAATTAATTAAGTAAATAGATTAAAAGTAGTACTTATTTATTTATTTAAATAGGTACTTTATTGCATACATTTAACAAAAGTATACAAAAGGTGGGCTTAATGCCGATGGCATTTTCTACATGGTAGAAATAAAACAAAAGGGCGTGCTATAATTAAACTAAGCTAACTTATGTAACTAAGTTATTCATATTACTTTCTTATTTTGGTGAACTGCCAATCAACACTGAAGGGGATACTAGTATCTCCTTTATCTACCTACTTACTCCCAATTTAGTCACTACAATTGATTTTCGGTTCTTCGCAAGATATGGCCGATCCGCTGCCACTTCAGCTTGTTAATTCTTTGAGTTATGTCCGTTACTTTGGTTCTTTTTCGGATGTATTCATAACGAATCCTATCCTTCAGAGAAACTCCGAGCATAGCTCTTTCCATAGCTCACTGAGCGACTTAGAACTGGTGGACCAGCCCTATCGAGAGTGTCCACGTCTCAGCTCCGTAGGTCATAACGGGTAGGACGCATTGATTGAAAACTTTCGTTTTCAAACATTGTGTTATGGATGACGAGAAGACTCGACGTATAGTTTTCCAAACGCTGCCCAGCCTAGCTGGATCCTCCTCTTGGCTTCCTTCTAGTAATTGTTTTTACAAAGTCAACCTAACTAAAAACGTCACATATCCTTAGGTGTGTGTGGAGGATTTCTGTGTTTTAAATACCTATAAGCAATGAAGTGTACTAAAACAGAGTCATATCTAAGATGGTCTAGTAGGGGCGCTTGCCCCGGGCACCGCCTAACTTTTTTCTTAAATTCTTTATTGCACACACAAATAAATAAATAAATAAATAAAATAAATAATGCTGGACAATCCACACAGCATCATCTAGCCCCAAAGTAAGCAGAGCTTGTGTTATGGGTACTAGATGACTGATAAACTTAAAACAATACATAACATAGATAGATATTTTTTATTATATATAGAAAATACCCAGAACACCCGGAACAAATATTTGCAGATCGTACAAACATTTGTCCCAAGGCGGGAATCGAACCCGCAACCTTCTGCGTCGCAGGCGGACCTTCGCCCGCCGCGCCACATCGGTCGTTAATTCCTAGTAATGACTAGGAAAAATATTGTAACAATTATGAGGCTACGCTCCGGACACATCCCGTCTAATAAGTTCAAGTTTTTAATGAGAATTTCTGATTCTCCAAATTGCCCAGAATGTAGCATGATAGAAGATGTACACCATACTTTGACGGAGTGTGTGCGTAACGAGACTTCAAATTATGTTTGTATGATTTTAGCGTAGGTATTTGTAATAGCATTTTGTCGTCCCCGTTCTCCGAGGAAGCCAAAATGGTAGTCAAGCTGTATTTGCGAGTTATGTAGAAGAATTGATCTTTAACGGGAGTAGCATAGTCACTGTGTGACAAAACTCCATAATAAATTAAGATATAAAAAAAAAGTTAATTCATACATAAAAGTTAACAAATAATGAACATGTAAAAAGGGGAGCTTAACCCTAAAAGAGTTTTCTTACAGCAAACCTATAGATATACTTTTTTGATCACCAAATAATCCAATTTGTGGCTGCGGCTTCCTCCGGTCAATTTACTGCAGGAATAAAACTTTTTTTTATGATTTTTGTATCTTTTTCGAAACTTAACAACACAACTGTAACATTATTTATACGCGAATTTTTTTCGAATATATTGGGGAAAAGTATGCAACTGGACCTTTGACAAAATAAATGATAGCGAGCGAAGGGAGCCCCAAATACTTATAAATTGCGGTGGTTGGTGGACCACTATGAATATAAATCACGGCGAGCGAAGCGAGCCGAGATAATTTTGGAGTTTGGTGAGGTTGGGCTAGCAACAAAGACAAGGAAGCTAAGACAACGGCGAGCGGAGATAGCTGCAGCATTTTTGCGATTTTTGTCGGTAATTTACAAACGAATCAGGAATACAAAAAAAGATTTGATGGCAAGCGGCGCGGGCCGTAATTTATGTTACGTTTTCAGGTGGTCACAAATAAGATCTGAAGAGTATAAAAAAATAAATAACAGCGAGCGGAGCGAGCCCTTAACATTTTCGAAAGTTTGCAGCGACTGAGAAAATTGTTAAGAAACTAATACAAAATAAGTATCGCCGGAGTGAACCGCAGTCTTTTTTGAAATTGGTGAGATATACTTAGCAAGACCAGGAAGCTATGATAAATGAGAATTAAATTAGAACATTTCACGTTTATTTGTCGATTAACAACAAAATAGGACGACAACAGACTATAACATCAACGGCGAGCGAAGCGAACCGCGCAAATTTTTATGATCTGGCTTTGCTTGTGAGTAGTCGTTTTCACCCCTTCCACCAAGGGGCTGCCAATATGGCATCCCTTTAGGCTTGGTACGCGGAGCGGACCGCCACCTTCGCATTTTTCAGTTCACGAGTTATTTTTTTTGTATTTACTTCTTATAAATGTAAAGAGACGGAGAGTCGGTGAATTTGGCATGAGTTTTTATGTCTACAAACCAGCCGGTATAGAAAATTTTATGATTTTAAAATAAAAATCCTATATCCTGGTCCTGGTCAGGGTTATGGGACAAACTTATTAAATTATTGTATTAATAAAACCGTGTTAAAAATATTCTCTCTCTGCTTTCTCGGACAATTTTTCTTAGTTACAAGCGCTTTTTAATTTAACAAAAAAAACAAAGCTCTGTGAAGGATATCACAGAGAAACTTTTTATACCAGTTTCCGCTCCAACGTCTAACGATTATTTTAATTTCTCTAAAAAGCTACCTAAAAACTTTTCCACCCAATTCTTTCCCCAAAGTTTTAAAAACGGTAGCAAGTTGCTCGCTGCACAAAAAACATTTTCAGAGAATTCACCATATTTTTCTTGTAAATTATACGTATAATATAATATTAAAATTTTTGGGTAATATTCTATGTTTGAGATTGTGCATTGCACTTGCTGTCGGTACCGGAGACACAATTATGTCATCCAACACATCACTTAGTTACGTGGGAATAATTGCGTTTTTATCCGCTCCGCGCGTTTATTTAGTTGAATCCAATTACGAGCAGTAAAATGTGAGAACTATCATTGTCCAATTAATCAAGAATTGATTTAGGCTATCTACCTACTTATTGAGCTAGCAACTCTTGTACCAATAACTGAACATTTTTATTCTTTCTTAGCCATTTTTATTAAGAATAAGAATAAGAATCATTTATTTACAAAACATGGTGTGAGCATGCAATTATGTTAAAATATTAATTCATAATGACCTACATATTTTGCCATTACTGGCGAGCAAATAGGAGAGGGCACACTGCAGATTTGTCACTAATGTGATATGTCATACATAAAGTTACTAACCCATAGTTTTTAAGCCGACTAACAATTGTCTTAATAAATAAATTGAATTATAAAGTACAACCATAATCAAAAATTACCAAATAAAGTTAAAAATAATTATACATTCTAATTGGTAGGTATATAAAATTAAAATTTGTCAAGCAGAAAATCATTAACGATATAATAACATTTCACTATGAGGTCTTGAGTCTATTTATTAACTTAAGTTTTTAATGTTTTTATCATGATTTATCTCTGTCCACTTTGTTTTAGTTTTATTTTGTACTAGCTTCTACCCGCGGCTTCGCACGCACTTTACCGGGATAAAAAGTAGCCTAGTCCCTGGGATATCGTCTATCTCCCTACCAAATTTTATTAAGATCCGTCCAGCTTTTTAGGCGTGAAAAGGTACGGACAGACAGTCCTACTTTCTAATTAATAATATTAGTATGGATTACGCTACGTCAACATACGACGTACTAGGATAGTAAGAGACGTAGCCACCTCAGGCACCACGGTCACCAGAACGGAAGACCAGCGCTACAGCATGATTCGCTCTGTCACAGCGCACGCTAAGTCGTAACAATTGTTGTCACCTGGAATAATACAAATATAATTAATCAATCAATCAATCAAATTTATTGCATGAAATACATGTTATAAAAGTTGTTTTAATATAATGGAATGTCACAATGTATTCTGCACTATTGGGCGTGCAATGTCTTAAAATGTACAATAATAACTATTACAATACTAAATAGAATAATACATAAAATTCACAGACACATAAAGAAATAATAATACTACAATAATTAAAAAAAGTGAATGTTAAATACTTACAATTTATCGGTCATAAATTCATTAAAGGAGTAATAGCATTTTTTTGTCAATAAATCAATCACCTTCCTCCGAAACAACGCACAATAAATATAGGCGACTCAGGACTTAAACACAGGCTACTTTTTATTCTATAAATCAGTCCCATTGGATAGAAATAAGTAACCTATTAAGGTTACTTAATTCTATCCAATGTCTATCCAGTTTATATTTCTATGGAAACGTTTACGTTTCCATGTGTAGAAACTAGTTCATTTCATTTTCATTAATATAATTATAATAGTTGTAAATATGTACATAGATAGGTAGGTAGCTTAAGTTCTAATTATACCTAAAGTTAGTACATGTCGGGTATAGCAATTTATTATTCTGTGAATACGAATATTAATAATAATATTTTTCATATCGTCATATTTATCAAAACGGTACTGGTAACCGGTAATTAATATGGAGTAATGACCAGTTTTTCATAAGGAAGAACCTGACCCAAACTTAAGTATCAATATTTCGACAATAGCAATATACCAACTGAACATACCTACCTACCTACAAAAATTAATACATAATTAGAAGTTATCGAATAATTACTTCGATCAATTAGGTAGGCATAGAACACAAGGTTTCCCGCCGGTTGTAACTATCAATAATAATGCTGGCTTATTGATAACGAACTTCAAAAAAACTACATAATTTCGTGGTAAAACGATAAACGAAAATTAAACATCAAGTGCGAGTCAGAATCGCGCACCGAAGAGGGTTCCGTAAGTATAAGACAATAAGACAGTGGTTCATCGATTTCTCCGTGAACTGATTTTAAAAATTATATTGTTATTGTAATTCAGTAATATTTATTCACACAAGACTTGGTACATAAATACATTGGTGGAAAAAGACAGTAGAGCTGTATATCTCGCTCGAGTGAATTTTTTACGATCTAAACATTTAAATGTCATTGAAGTAATGAAATTAAATGATGCAAATATTAATAAATTGTATTTCAGAACTTAAAACTAAGATAATCATCGACAGAATAAAAACAATTGTAAAGAAAATGATCTCGAGGTCCCATAAAATAGTATTTATCCCACAAAACTTAAAAACCAGTTTAAAACTAAGGGATTCGAAGTCGCTTTTTAGTATTTTCATAACAATCAAATAATTTTGTAAATAAACTATAAACTTTGGTCAACGCGTTAACTTAGAAGTTTGATTTTTTCAAGGCTCCAAGAGGTTACGTATGTATATGAGTCAATATATGACGCTAATTTCAACTCGATACCTCCCAGGCGTTCCTAACGTCTCGTCAAAGAGGGTTGACAGACAAATGGACAGGCAGACAACAAAGTGATCCTATAAGGGTTCCTTTTTTGGGTTCCGTATCCGAAGGGTGAAAACGAAACCCTATTACTAAGCCTCCGCTGTCCGTTCGTCCGTCTGTCACGTGGCTATATCTCATGAAGCGTAAGAGGTAGACAGTTGACATTTTCAGATAATATGTTTCTCTTGCCGCTATAAAAAAAAATTATAAAAATTAAATAAATATCAAAATTAAAGGGGGCTCCCATACAACAAACGTGGTTTTTAGGCTATTTTTGCTCTTAATTTGTCAAGGCTGTATGTCTTAAAGTACAATAAGTAGACACATGAGACTTTCTATAATTAAGTACCACTTCAATTGAATTAACACTAAATACTAAAAATAAAATAAAATTTAAAGGGGTCTCCAACTAAGTGAAAATTTGATGGTCTTCGAAAAACTTGCCTGATTTTTACCTACTACCCTTCGTGTGCGAGTCGACTCGAACTTGGCGGTTTATTTCCATTTGAGGTACGGACCCCTAAAAACCACGCGAGATTGATAAAGGTATTTTCGGTGATTACCGAAAATACCTTTATCAATCTCGCGTGGTTTTTAATATATATTTATAATATTTTATAATATTAGTGTGAGTGATTACTCACACTAATATTATAAATTTGAAAGTTTGGATATAATGGACGTTTGTTTGTTACCTCTTCACGCCAAAACTACTGAACGGATCGGGCTGAAATTTTGCATACAGGTAATTCTGATCCTGGAATCAAACATAGGTTACTTTTTATCCCATCGATCGTCACGTCTCAAGGGCCCTGCCCGAAAACCAGTACAGTATTAAGCAAATTATTTAATACTGCAACCTTTGATTATTTCAATAAACAAAGACTGCAACATGCGGGACCCATTTTACACGTGACCAATAATTTTAACCACTTTGTCATCTTTTTTTATGTTAATAGACCTATAATAAGACTGTTTTAATGTCATGTTATGATATTATGTATATGGTATATATAAGTATTTTTGAATAAAATACATTATCTCTCTCTCTCTTGTTTTAATATAAGTAGACTTTTTTTTTAAGTTTATCGTTGTGCGAGGTCTTTAGATAGAGGGGTAACGCACATGCATGACGTCACAGAACGAAATAAATCTGTCAAACACCGTGTTGTTCCGCGTGAATTAATGTAGGCACCTGGGGCTGCACCGCTACCGCACTGCACAATAATGAGTATTCAAATATGGGCTTAAACACGGTCATCTTTTCGCTATGTCTATGGATAGGTACGCACTAACTATTAAATTTGCGTTTATACAAATAAACAATATACATTTCCGTACAACATGGAGGCTAGCGGAGGCTGGAGGTATACCAGTGATGTACCGTTTAAACCATAGAGCCAAAAAACATGGCCAGACTGACCTCGCCATGGAATAAGAAGTTTTCTTACTGACTACGATAGCGTTCCGTGTGCGTATCCAAAGAACTTGTATGTAGGTACGGCCTACGAGTTGTACGTAAGTAACTACGTAGTTCGTACGTAGTTACTTACGTACAACAACAACGTACTTGTACGTAGTAGAACTACGTGGTTCTCATTGTTCATTGTGTCTGAGACTCGTTGTCACTATAAAGTCTACAGTGACAACGCAAGCTTGCAGCTGACCTAACCTCTCATGGTGTATGAGTGGTTAGGTTAGCTGCAAGCTTGCTTAGTGCAATCAATTTCCACGCGCGCGAAGCCGGGGGGCGGCAGCTAGTATTATATCAAAGAACAAGCGATTTTCTGGTAACAACGCCCAGCCCAAACCGCTGAAGCTAGAAAGTTGAAATTTGAAAAGCAGGTACTGTTACTACACAACGTCCCGCTAAGAAGGGATTTTGGATTTTGGCGTTTTTGTAACTCTTTAACCAGTGACCCAATTAGCTTGAAACTTACAGATAATACTAAGAATACAAAACTATTGAACACGCGTTTCAGGATTATTCAAAAAAGTCCTGAAAATGGGGAAATCAGGATATTAAAGTTTGTGATTCGTAATTTGGCTGCGTTCTGAAATGTCTGTAACTTTTCAATGCATAATTATATTGACATGAAGTTTTCCTTACCGCTTGGCCATCGAAAGAATGGATCGGTGGGATCTACCCAGTATCTTTATCTTTATCTCTACAGCAGTCTCGCACAAACAGAGCTGGCAAACTAACACTAAAACCACTCTACTGTAGCCTAACAGTAATTGCTTTGCTTACACGTTTTTTCCGCTCGGCCGGTGTGCTGCAGAAATATGTAGTATTCTTTGGTGTTGCTACTGTTATTTGAGATACACGAGCCGATAATGCTGCCGTCATAGCAGCTTGGAGTCATGCAGCAACATTTCGTATTTTTGCAGCCACCAAGATTATTTTATTCGCAGTTTTTTCGCGTAAAACGAAACTCACGAAAATAGCTTAGAAAAGCATATAAAATAATGCCCGCCATTTTCAAAATTTATGTAAGTCGGTAGGTTTTTGAAAGGACTAGGTTGTAAAGAAAAAGATTTGTTGCAGCAAATAATACAAAATAAAAACAAATAAATCATGAAAATGGTCATGTTAATATAATTTGTCATAATTTGATGAGAGAATTTCAATTGTGATTTTCGTCGGTTTCCTTGCTAGGTGGGGCCTGTATCGAAGAAGCGAGTAAACTTGCATTTTACTAATATTATAAATGCGAAAGTTTGGATGTTTGGATGTACCTATAGATGTTTGGATGGATATTTGTTACCTCTTCACGCTTAACGACTGAACCGCTCGGGCTGAAATTTTGCATAGATTTAGCTGTAAGCCTGGAACCATAAATAGGCTACTTTTTATCCCATAAATCAGTTCCCATGGGATATAAATAACCTTTAAACGTTTCCATAGAAACAACGCGTGCGAAGCCGCGGGCAGAAACTAGATTGTCATAAATTCTGTATCGAAACTATTTGCTAGTGTACTGCTCCCTCAGTACCTATGTGAGTTTAATTGACGAAAAAGGAGACGTCACGATCACGTTTCGTTACTAACGTCAAGTAGACTCACCCTTCTAACCTCCCGCTGTATAGAAAACTACTCAGAAAAGGAAAATCGAAGTTTCTGATTCGTTTTCGTGCAAAACTAACTCTTATGCCGCTTGCTTAAGATTAGCGTTCGCACAAAAACGAATCCGAAACTTCTATTTCGTTTTTACGAGTAGGTACGGGCCCAGGCCTAGCCTAGTGCGGGGATCATAGGAAATCAACACTTTCACCTAAAATCATACAACTGTAACAATTAGAGGTGACATCAAGTCATCTGTTTGTTAATCTTTATGGCAAATGAATTATTTTGTATTTTTGTAGTAGGTCAAAAATGTTCTGTTTTCGTTCATACCCATATGCAAAAATAATGAATCGCGAATTTTCAGTTCCCTTCAGCATGGCTTTTGGAGACCACTGATAGTTGCTCGTGTAAACACACCTTTATCCCATTTTTTCTGCTCGGCCATTAGAGATCTTTACGAGCTGCAATGAGCAAGTGAGTCGCATGATATAAACATTAAAGTTTTTTGCACTTTTAATGCATGCATGGTCTGAAGATGATTAAATATCTTCCTTTTAGATTGTTCATCTTTTGACTTTTATGCTTCAAAATAAGATGTAGTTAGGTACCTAAAAGAGGTAAAGTGTGCTATAGGAATTGTGGTCTTCATTAAAATTATTTATATAAACAAACAAAGCATTTGGTTATGTTATATTATGTATATTATATCCTATACCTTTTCATTATGAAATGAACGAATT
Organism: Eupithecia inturbata; assembly: GCA_963662085.1. Classification (NCBI taxonomy): domain Eukaryota; kingdom Metazoa; phylum Arthropoda; class Insecta; order Lepidoptera; family Geometridae; genus Eupithecia; species Eupithecia inturbata. The sequence goes on along the minus strand of OY759178.1, from coordinate 5,413,775 downwards.
TCCTTCGTAATGTACTAGCCTGTTTCGAAGTGACTATTGTTTTCCATAATATCATTATTGCAGTCAGTGCATCCCAAGGTTGTCTGGAAGAGATCGCTCAAAGCGATAAGGCCACGCTTTGTACTTCCTTGATCCTCAGAATTTCCTTCTGTGTTGTATTTTGTGTTTGTTTGATGCAATAAAGAGTTATCTATCTATCTATTATATAAATCGTGGTCATCCCAGTGCAGGTCAGACAAGCTGTATTCCATAGTTATTTGAATATATATTTTTAAGATTATTTCACAAGGTTTGAAAGTATAACTTATGCTCGCGAGTTCCCTTTTGTGCAACTCAATTGCGCATCTCATGAGCAAATTGAACAGTGGGACCCATCCATATCGATCTTATTTTGTGTCTCATTGCTCAACGCAAGTTGCTCAACTCAGACAATCAACAAGGTATAAAATTAGTAACTTTAGAAAAATATCGTATGACAGACAATGGCAGGTTATCTCATAATGACAGCTTATGTCAAAATGTCAGAAATGAAAGTCAATGTCAAAAATGACAGCTAATGCCAAATAACACAGTTAATGTCTTCTTCTTCGTCTTTTGTCTTCGGCTCTGCATCTGGTTTGACACAATTCAGATAATGTTAAAAATCAAAACTATAGTCAAAAACGTCAGGAATGACAGCTCATGTCAAAAATGAATAACAGATAACGTCAAAAATGAATGCTGCAGTCAATAATGTCAGAAATGACAGCGCGGTAGTTATCAACATAATTCGTAATTGCTTGGTCAGTAAAACCAACAAAGTGCAACATTATGGTATAATGTAATTAAAATTGGCTCCATCAAGCACTAAGGAGACGCTTCCTGCAAGATAAGATACACATTGTGCCACAATGATGCTTTATTATACTAGTTTATGGTTTTGTTTTATTTAAGAAATACACAGTAAATTAATACTTAAAATTAGAAACGTAAGATTAACATAAACAAAAGGAATTTCCGCCATTAAATAACACAATTACAGCTAAATAAACAGAGCAAGAAAAAAACAATAGTACGTAATAACATACAACCTTAATTAAAAACTATAGAACAACAAATTATTACGAGGTTTTGGCAACGCTTAACGTAACTTCCCTAAGTTACTTCGGCAATGACATATTAAATATATCAATATTGGTCAATTTAACGTTGTAATATTCACAAACTCGATCAAGAAACATATTCTTTCTGTATTTGTGTTTACATTAGGTAACCAAAAAGTATTTTTTTTATGAGCAGATTGTCGGGGGCAATGGATATAAATATTTTCGTGTAAAAATGGTGAGTCAATTTTATCTGATAAAATTTTATAGTTAAACACTTGATCTCTAACAATTCCACGGCTTTGAAGGCTGGTTAAAGTCATACCTACAATTGCAAAATAGGTAAAACAATATTTACAATGTTTAAGTAGTTTATTCTGAATTCTTTAAATTTCGTAGATATGAATGTTATGTTGAGGGTTCCAGACCGTCGACGCATATTCAAGAATAGATCTGACAAAAGTATTGTATAAAAGTATTGAGCTAACTGCAGACTGTTGCAAACAATCTACAGGTAGCTTAACTGATCCATATCAATTATACCAGTCTTAGGCGTCCTCGACACGCTGGCTGCATTGCCCCTCTGAAATCAAAGAAATCAAATAAAAATATTGGATCTCGTGGCGCAATTGGTACGTACTGAGGGAAGGTTGCGGGTTCAAATCCCGCCGATTTTTTTTTTTTGGATATTATGTGACGTCTAGTGACTAGACGAATGTGTAGTGACACAGTTTAGCTTTTTAAAGTACGCGGCGCAAACGCGTTTCGGCAACTCAGCTTTTTCAGCAGCTAAGCCGAGTTTAACCAGTCACCCCTCAATCCTCAGCCGCGATCACACATATCCCTAACTAAGTATTATAGACTATCGTATATGTAACACCTATCTTGTACTTGTCTTTGTGTAGTGAATAGACTCAGTATAACGAATAAAACTCTTTTATTTCAACCAACCCACAAATAGTTAGTAATAATATAAAAAATTATATCACGAGAGAAGCCTATGGCTAGCTGTGGGTAAGAATAGTCCTCGCACGAAATCTAAATGATGATGATAATGATGCTAGCCGAATTTTCGGCCACGGTGGCCTGACTCGACGGAGCCTAGCCATGGGCGCAGGGCATATTATAGTGCACAATTGTGTGCGCAAACACAGGTGCACTCTCTATTCCCTCACTCTTATAATCCATATAAAAACCATAGTAATTTGACAAATTCATTACGGATGTAAGCGGGTTAACTACGAATCATAAGAACACATCTATATTCGAACACAAATAATGTTCGTATTATGAGATACATAAACAAATAAATAATGCTGGACAATTCACACAGCATTATCTAGCCCCGAGCTAAGCAGAGCTTGTTGTTATGGGTAGGTACTAGATAACCGAATACCCTACATATGTTATGTATAGATATTTTTTATAATACTTCGAAAACATCCAGAACATCCGGAACAAATATCTGCAGATCATACAATTCAAACATTTGTTCCGGAGGCGGGAATCGAACCCGCAACCTCCTGCGACACATGCCGCCGTGCCATAGAGGTCGCAGAGATGTTCTGACAATACACAAGCGTGCGTGGCAGAGCAATTAGCAGTTTTTGTACTTACATAAATTTTTTGACACGAAAGATTGCTGAACAATAGCAAATAAAATATCCCATTAAAATCTATTGAGCATGTCAAGTTATGCAATTAAAATTATGCAAACACAGAACAAGCAAATCCCGGAAAGTATTTCTAGTCTAGAAGCCAGAACACAAAAGTTAACTACACCTTGTAAATTCGTCACAAACGAGTGAAAAAGGGAGTTGATAACTACACTGGGGTGCAAAACTAAGTATCACACTTTTAAAATTTCATCTTTTTTGAACTGTACAGGTTAGAGATTTAAAAATAAAAAAAATTTAAAGCAAATTTTATCAGCTTTCTTTGAAATTGTAGTAAACTATACAATAGTAACAAAATTAATAGCCATATGGCTTTTACAATAATTCGGTTTAGTCTTTTTGTACCTAAATTTACGTATTCTTTGAGATGTAGTCAACTGTGGAAACACAGTGAGCTCTTGGAAGGCTTAGACAACATAATAAAGAATACTCTATCATCGGTTTTGAATGTCGATTTAGATGACAAGGCATGGTCGCAGGCCTCCCTGCCTGTCAAATTGGGAGGCTTAGGTATACGCAAAATTTCAAGTGTAGCCCTTCCAGCGTTCCTGTCTTCCGTCTACAGCACTAGTTCTTTAGTTGACAAAATTTTAAAGTCATCTTGTTTGGTCCCACCTGGAATTTCATTCAAAATTTCATTTTTAGACGAAGCTCGAACGGCTTGGCATAATGCTTGCCCTAATGCTGCTCCCCCAAAATCTCTTTTGTCTCAACGGCAATGGGACGGGCCTCTGTGTGAGTTGACACGGAATAGTTTGTTACAAACGTGCTCCAGCTCTGCGGATCGTGCCCGTCTCCTGGCCGTTTCTAAATGGGAGTCAGGACATTGGTTGCAAGCATTTCCTTCATTTAACACTGGCACTTTATTGGATCCCGTAACTTTCCGTATCGCAACATGTCTTCGGTTGGGTGCAATGTGTTGCGCGCCTCATCAATGCCAGTGCGGTACTGCTGTCCAACAGCTTGGTCATCACGGATTATCGTGTACTAGGGCCGCCGGTCGGATATCTCGTCATGCCAGCCTTAACGACGACATCCGGCGGGCCTTTGTCACCGCTAACGTACCAGCTATTCTCGAACCGAATGGTCTGTTGCGTGACGATGGTAAGAGGCCTGACGGCATGACACTAGTCCCATGGGAGTTGGGGAGGCCCATTGTGTGGGACGCTACATGCGTCGACACACCTTCGCCTTCCCATCTTCCGAGGACATCCGTAAGGGCTGGTGCGGCGGCAGATTTGGCCGAGGATCTCAAGAGACGCAAATATGCAGGTCTCGACAGAGCCTACATATTTGCTCCCTTTGGGGTCGAGACCCTAGGTCCGTGGGGTACCGAGGCTCTCCGGGTTTTTAAAAAGTTATCTGAGCGTCTGGTCGACGCGACGCGTGACCCGAGAGCTGGCGGATATCTGGCGCAGCGCATCAGCATTGCCATACAGCGGGGCAATGCAGCCAGCGTCTTGGGGACGCTTCCGACTGGTATTGATGTGGATCAGTTGAGCTACCTGTAGATTGTTTGCAACAGTCTGCAGTTAGCTTAATTGTTTCAATTGTAAATACTAGTTATAATTTGATTGTAATTTTCTTTGTTAATAAAGGCCATTGTACTTACTTAAAACTATACATTATCTAGATATATATTTTTTATTATAGGTATTTTTACATAGAAAATACCCAGAACACCCGGAACAACTTCCTGCAAAACCTATAGCACATGCTCTGCTTAGCTTGAGGCTAGATGATGCTGTGTGGATTGTCCAGCATTATTTTTTATTTTATTTCTAACTAGCTGCTGCCCGCGGCTTCGCACGCTTTTCAAGTAGTATGTTCGTCCCCGGGATACCATTTACAACCCTGCCAAATTTTAATTAAGATCCGTTCAGCCGTTTAGGCGTGAAAATGTAACAGACAGACAGACAGACAGAGTTACTTTCGAATTTATAATATTAGTATCGATAACGACTGGAGTTCATGGTATTTGACATCTAGTCTAATACACAAATCGATAAAACCTACTGTTTACCCGCGAGGTCTGGTAAGTATTATTTACCAGGTTCCTGCTCTACAAATAGAGATAGTCATCTTCTACAATTAAATGGGTAGTTTAAGAGATATTACCCGGAATTGCCGTCCAAAAACAATAAAACAGAAGTTTACAGCTCCACCAACGTTCTCAAAAAGACGGATACATGGGTCGTTCTCTTTTAACGCTGAGAGTTTAACGGCGAGTATTTTCTTCAACATTCTAAGGTGAATATCGAAATGGAAACAACATCATTCTACTTTTGCTATTTTTAGGGTTTTGTACCTACTCAAAAGGTGCCAACCGGACCGGACAATATCACCTGAGTAAATAAATTGCATTGCCATTGAACGTGGCAATGCTGCCAGCATTCTGGGCACTCTGCCTTCTGGTGACGGCTTAGATTTTTAAGAAATAGATATTAAGTGTATAAATACTAGTTGTAATTGTTTTACTCTGTTATTGTAATATATGTGCTAAATAAAAGATACACCCCTATAGTAAATAAAAAAATATATATACTAATTTTATAAATTTGAAAGTATCTCTGTCTTTTTGTCTATCTTTTACCTATTCACGCCTAAACGGCTGAACGGATGTTAATAAAATTTGGTAGGGAGGTAAACAATATTCCGGGACGGACATAGGTTACTTAAAAAGCACCTGCGAAGCCGCGGGCAGAAGCTTATAGCTTGCCTATTTTATTATCCTAAACCAGAATTATACAGAAAATAAGTTACTAATCTCAGGCAAAGGGAGTAGATTCAGCATTGTGATGCATGCAAGAAACATGCAGCGCTGTTTTAAATTCCATCCCCTCGAGTATGGTCAGGTTGGGGTAGCGGGTTCAAAGTAGGTTCTTATACATCTATTTAAATCGTTACTTCCATATATGTGTTCATACATTAACATACATACATTTTATATCTACGCTCGCTGTCTATTTGTCTGTCCGTCCGTCACAGGCCTCTATCTCTGTAATAAGAAGTGGTCATGGACTCTATGGATCTACACGCCGAACCCGCCGACACAGCTCGGCGGTTTGGCCAGCCGACAGTGTTGTGTCAACTTGTCGGCGGGCCGGTGACTTCGGTGTGTGTAGACTATCCATACTTCCATACTAATATTATAAATTCGAAATGAACTCTCTATATGTGTCTGTCTGTCTGTCTGTTACCTTTTCATGCGTAAAGGGCTGAATTGATCTCAATGAAATTTGGCAGGGAGGTCAATAGTATCCCGGTCAATAGTACTACTTTAAAAGCGCTTGCAAAGCCGCGGGCAGCACCTAGTTTAATATAGATACAAATTACTGCCGAAAACCTCGGCATATTTACACAGTGAATAAATTAGCGTCACTGAAATGACGTCGGCCGCTTCTTTAAGGCCGACCAACTTACCGTCTTCCACCTACCATTTCCAATGAGAAGACCGATCCGACCACACGCCGCTCTACAGTTACGAAATGACATGTTATTACAAGTGACTCTGAGAACTCTACTTTCCACGATTTTATCTTATAATGGCAGTTTTATTACTGAAAATTAATTATCCAACTCGAGCATTAGAAGTTGAAATCAAAGAGTCACAAAATTATTTAATTGGTGTTTAGAAGTCACAGGCTGGCAGAATAGCTGGCCATAAAACGAATGGGATATGTTTTGACAGAAGATTAAATATTTTTTTTCGCTCGACTTGATCGGATTTTGTAGTTAAATCCATACTAATATTATAAATTCGAAAGTAACTCTGTGGTCTGTCTGTCTATCTGTCTGTCTGTCTGTAACCTTTTCACGCCTTAACGGCTGAATGGATCTTAATGAAGTTTGGCAGGGAGGTAGACGGTATCCCAGGGACGGACATAGGCTACTTTGTATTCCGGTAAAGTGCGTGCGAAACCACGGGCAGAAGCTAGTGCAAAATAATAGAAACAAATTAGAACTCGTATTTACAATTGAAACAATTGAGCTAACTGCAGACTATTGCCAACAATCTACAGGTAGCTCAACTGCTGCATATCAATACCAGTCGGAAGCGTCCACAAGACGCTGGCTGCATTGCCCTGACGCTGCAAGGCAATGCTGATAGATTTGATCTGAAATTTGAATTACCTTCTTATTTTCAATTTAATAACACATGCAATGTCTAAATAAGAATCAGATAAATAACCAGTAACTCCCATATTTTGTTCTAAATACTTAGCGATGTTTTCTCCGTGAATATCGAGACCAATTTAAAAATATAATCGCTTATACAATCATAGCTGAATAGTTTAAATTAATAACTTTTATCGATAAAGTGTTACAGCTATTCCTAGTAATCTACTTGGAGACCGGAAACAGCACAGACATGTAGAAACAATGAATGCGCTACAAAATAATGAACAAAGTCATAATTGCGATTGGTCCGATAAGCCGGCGGTAAGAGTAAACGCGCTTTGAACGTTAATTAAACTTAGTTCTGTAAACGATGATGGTCTCATTACCTTTTAAGTGTACTGTTAGAGCTTTTTACGGTACGCTGGGCCAGGGATCAGGGATTACGGTCAGGTGCAGGCCAGTAGCGCAACTGCGCAGCAGCGACGAGCGATCTTAACATTATTTCTACATAAATTAAGTAGTACATTTGCTTGCACTTGAAGTTGCTTTTATGCAGCATTTTAATAAACTTAGATTTTTGAGGTACCCTAGCTAGGTGAATATAAGTACCTTTAAGTGACGGCACAGACCAAAGATACACATGTATTACGATTTACGACAATTGTAGCGCCACATTTGAATCGCGTCACATTTATTGACCCGGATATCCGCGCGCAAGCACATCAGAACTCAGTCACTTGTACGAATAGTAACGATGTTAACCTAATGGATACTGGTGTTATCCAAATTATTTCAGCCACACCACTGAGTGATGCGGTAATAGAGCTATTTAGGTTACTTTTAGATATAATATAGGTGTAAGTAGTAGTTAGTTTGTTAAGATACGGGACTAACATAGTCATACCACGGTAATAATATAGATAGCATTACCATGGTCATACCAATGACTCAAAGTCCCATAAATAATCAGGGTATATTAAAAGAAACATTATGTAATGTTACTTCGGCGCAAGTACGCACACCTAGTGACACATTTTGAACAGTGTACAAATGTGTCCTTGGTGTGTGTGCTTCCTCGCAGATATAGGCGCTGAATGAATGAACTGCAATATTCCGGTCGTAGATAAGTAAATGCATAGAAAATAGTTACCAATGTGTGTGTTTATTATGACTGTTGTCTTTGATTGTTTTGTTTAAGATTTAGGATTATTTATATAACTAAGCGACGCGTTAAACTACAGTAGGAATAATACATTCTAAAAATAAAGAGAACCCTGTGCTTAGACAAACCTAACATAGGCTTTAAGGCATTGCTAACCAATTTATATAACGAATTTTTTATTGAATAAATGATCTATCTACATAGATAGATCATTTATTCAATAAAAAATTCGTTACATAATTTATCGCCCCATGTATATGTACACAAATCTGTCATTTGTGTTTTGTTTACAATCAATAACGTCATATTTTATTACAATACTTTTACTGTTCCTACTTTTTTCTGCTAAACTGACATACCACAAAATAAATACACAAATTATTACCTAATTATTCTGAGCAAAAATGACACATTTTGTTTAAATACACTATTTTCGAAACCAATTTATAAAATATTAAACTAAACTTTTCACGTAGAACGTCAAAAACAAAACGATGTCGTCCTTGAAGAGAACATGCACAACTCTTCGCGAACACAATTGCACCACTACTGAGTAATGACCTTCTTGTCGCAAACCAATACACAGGATGAGACAGCGCAATACTGTCATATCTTTTGTCCTGCTCTAACCTTACCCCTCAGAGAAATGTCGTTTTGCAGGAAAAAACTAGATTTTTTTCTGAACTTAGCTGTATACTTAACTCCAAAATCGTGTTTTTTGAGTAATGTCATCGTTGTCGCAAACAAGCGATATATGTACATGGGGCGATAAATGTGCCACATCTGATTTGTCGTAATACAAGTGTATTTCTGACTGGTGTGCGGCCTCACTAAGTAGTATTCAATTTAGTACGCTAGTAAAATAATATTCAACTCAAAATATATCGTCACGTATGTATCTGGGAGGTGCATTAAAAAAGTTCATAATAATAGTTTCAGGCATCACAAGAAAAGTACAATGTGACTACTACGTAGTACAAGGGCCCGTATGATAAATACCTTAGAGACTAGCATACATAATTATAAAAACTTCATATAGTTACTTTATTCAAATGTGGCGGTTCATAGCCATGATAGAGTAAGCGCATCATAAAATATAATAAATAAATATAAATGATTGAAGGTTATATCTTTATTAACAAAAAGCCCTTCGTGTGCAGTGTACCTAACACAATTTTGTTTGATCCTAAACGTGATTGATACTTTGTTGGCCAAATCTTTCTTTACATGCAGTACCTACTCTGTAAGGGAAAACTAGTAAATGCTCCCAAGCGTTTTTTGATACAGCATTCCTAATGGCCTCCGACAAGGTAACTACTATATAATTTCAATCTAATTTCCCTTGAAGTACACGAGTCTCCAACTGCCAAGGCCTGTGCCAGGACAGGCTCATCTAATAACTGACGGAGTGACGGAAGGAAATTAACAAAAACGCCTCATTATCCGCTCTACGACAATTCGACTATGCATTTATAATGCTATTAATAAAATAAAGATTGCCAAGAGTAATATTTCAACAAACCCCGAGTAGATGTTTCTTAATTTTAATATATTTAATTATTAATAGCCTGTTAACTTTCCACATCACTAGTACCTATGTGTTTTTGTGCTGAAAGATAAAATAAATAAATAAAATAAATTTACTTTGGACGATGGTACCTACCTATACTAGCTCAAATTTTTTCTTATTAGGTAGGTTTATAGTTACTATATGTCCCGCATAGACCTCCTATATCATTGAACTACTATAGGATGATGGATAATGATGATGATATTGATATGATACCCTGACTTTTGGTGTCAGTGTCATATTATTCGTGTATATTCACACTGAATCTAAGTTCAGTGTGAGCATGTACGAAAGTGCTTGGCTGACTTCCAGCAGCCAGACTGTTGCCTTTATAATTATCTTTCGTGGATAAAATAAAAATAACTATGCCTAATGATGAAGAGTGTGCAGCGTACCTTGTCAGATACCTAGTTAGTAGCTATCATAGTCAAAATCATAAATTATTTATTTCCATGAGTTAAATTATTCACAGAAACATTAGAAAAATCAGACAATATGTAAGGTTACCCTTGATTATTTTAATCGTAAGTTCATATGTACCTTCACGTGAGCTCTATCCTTAATTATGTCTCTAAGAATAGCCTCCGGAGGCTTTTATATAGCATCAAACGAACATTAAATGTCATTTTATCGACAAAAAACCAAGTCACATATCGTTTTGTTTTCTCCTAGGTAATGACTGTTTTTGTCTTTATTAGCAATAATTACTTACATTGTAACACATGCGTGTTTTAATAAAACGACACTAGGGACATTAAGGCCAGTATTACGAAAGCATCCTCAGTCGGATGACTGAGCATTCCATAGAAAAGCTCAAGATCGATATCTATACTTGAGTACCGCTTTTCTATGGCATAAAAGTCACTGAAGCATAGAACTGAGCAAGCTTTCTTAATACGGGCCTAAGAGTTACAGAAAAGACGTACCTAGGTCCTAATTAAACCAGTAAGCTGAGGGGTGAGTCTATTTGACGTTAGTAACAAGACGTGCTCGTGACGTTTCTTTTTTGTATGGGATTTGCGTAGTTCCCTGTCCGCACGATAGAGGCGCTGTACCAAATTGTATGGATAAAGGAGAAGTCACGATCACGTCTCGTTACAGATAGATAGATAGATATCGTTTATTGTCAAAGAGATTACATGTTTTTGGTTAGCAGTGTCTTAAATCCTATGTTAGGTTTGTCTAGTCTAGACACTAGGGTTCTCTAAAAATAGCAATAAGTATGTATAGATAAATTTGAAGCACGGTAGGCAGTTCCGCACACAACAAACACAGCGGTGTCACCGTCCGTCCTGTCCGAGTGTAGCTGTAAGGCGCGGTGTGTAGTTGTACACACGTGATCCACCAATCACGCGCATCAGGCCAGCGACCAGTGATTGACAACGCTGCGCCTGAGTTTAGCTATAGGATACTCCTTTCCATGGCAAAGGTAAAACTATTAAAATATATATAACATTTTAGGGAAATTACTAACTAGCGATGCTCGACAGTTAAATAAAATTAAGATTATTACTAACGTCACTATTTGAAGTTACTCTCACCCCTTTGGTTATTCCCGCACGATCAGAATGGTACGGAAACTTGTGAAAGCACTTTATTATTTTACGTTACACATAACATACTTTCCGCGCGTTGTTAAAATGGGATAGAACAAGAGATGGAACCTTGTCAAAAAAAAACCGACCGCTTTTGTTTCAGTTCGAAATGGTTCCATCCCACGCTGCAGACTGGTCCGTATTATGAATGCTATTGATCTATGCTTGTGATCTTGCTCGACATTTATGGCATAGAAAAGCGTTACTCAAGCATAGATCGATGACTGAGCAAGCTTTCATAATACGGGACTAAAACATGTACAGTGGCGTTCATCGATAGGTGACCCTGTTATTTAAAGTTAATTTATATCGATACAGAAATATTTGGAAGCTAGTATCATTCGGTAATATGAAGATAGCAAGCTGTTCTATATAAAAACAACATATTTAATATCATTAAACCAAAACTCTGTGCTTCCTGTGGTATATGATATAAGTGAACTACGTGAGCTACCTGTAGATTGTTGGCAACAGTCTGCAGTTAGCTTAATTGTTTCAATTGTAAATACTAGTTCTAATTTGTTTTTATTATTGAATTGTAATTTTCTTTGTCAATAAAGACACAAGTGAAAAATCGACACTTTATAGGACAGAAAAACAAGATTTTAAAAATAGATTAACTAGATTATTTTTTATTAAATTTGTATCCTAATCAGTATTGAGAAAGATTGGTCCAAAGTGATATAACCTAAATATATCAATATTCACGATAAATACACTGAAAAATAAAATGTGAAAAGTAATATTACTTTTCACATTTTATTTTTGCTTCGTGCTTTCTTGTGCTTCGTGGTATAAGAGCGATTATATAATCGCTCTTATACCACGAAGCACGAAAACCAGTATGTGGAGCAATTACTTAAAGGGATTACAACTTGACATATATATTCACAATGTTTTGCTAATATCCTGTTAGTTATATCACTTTGCACCAAATTATTTCCAAAACTATAGCAGATAGAAGAACGTGAGTTAGACCCAAAAAATCGTTATTTTTTTCTGATAATTTCTGTGTAATAATCATAAAAAGGGTACAACTCGTTTTATATCACCCATTACAGGAGGCACTAAACAAATGGAATTACGAGAATTGGAACCAGTCAGGGGGGTCAGCGATATATGAACGTCACTGTACCTTATGTATGAGACACACTCCGTACGACAAGCTATTTTATGGGTCCGTGCATATATTGGATGAGTCAACGCATAGGTCCTTATAGATGACAGATTTGGCAGCCTGTACCTCTAAGCTTAGGCTCGCCATGACTCTGTAAACATGGACGAACCCTATCTTTATTTGTGGCAAATCATAGGTAACCCTATAAACAGATGTAGCTTTAAGCCCCTAGGTCTCTAAGCAGTGAACAAACATACAGAGTGCTAGTTTTCTAAACAAGTAGTACCTATACCATATTATCTGTAGATAGGTATTCAGAAATAGCTTGAAATCCATCTGCAGCGTTGTAAGGAAGGCCCCGGCGGGGTGCACGGCTACTTATTACGGAGTGAGTTAGTATGCATGGGTTGGGACCTCCGCCCAGCGAGCCCTCGCTATTATACCATATACACGAGCCCTGCAGTCTCACTTTGCCCCTAATAGAACAAAATAGCACCTACGAGTAACGTTTGTGACATTGTGACAAAGAAACTAGTGCTCTTTTTATGGCCAATTTTTGCTTATTTACAAGAAAACTACACAACTCATGAAGAAACTGGTTCATGAAACCAAATAACTAATAATAACCTACGATTCAAAACATAAGCCATTTTAATAGAGCGCAGGGTTCCTGAGATCTCGACCAAATTATGTGCGAAACAGTGCACTCTCATGATTTGTTTTTATCGTATTTTTTTTTGTATTCGTGGTTTCACAATCGAGGAACCAAAGAAAAAATATAGATTTTTATGTAATTTGAGTTTTTAACACGGGATCCCGTGAGTACTGAGAGCTAAGCCTGGTTTGACAACCCAACATGTTAGGCTCGCCCCTTAAATCAATGTAATTTATTATATTACTTACCTGAAAATCGTAGCCGATATCCAGAAAAACCACTGCCCAGCCTCAACAGTGTGACCCGCAACGGCGCGCCACTGGTATGTAGGTACTGTTCAATTCCAGTATAAAATTGAAAGGGCACTGAAAGTGTTCAATTTGTAGTAAACGTCATTCAAATGTCCTCAAAAGGGCATACATCTAATGATCATGTCCAACACCAATGTCTTACGTCCGCACCGCACGATAAACGATCTCAGCGCATTCCATCACAGTGGAATCAAGCAGGGGAGCTCGTACTAGATCCACTTTGTACATAACCTCCGATTTACACCTAAGTAACTAGTTGGCAACCCTTGGATGCAGACGGACTCGATTCAAATACGAATTCATATTACGTGCCTCCACTGAACCGGGGGAATGGTTGCCTTTTTTTAGTGGCGAGATTGGATATTATAGAATCAGTAACAAAGCATTGTTATTTTGCTAGCGGATTTAATACCTTGCACTTACTGTCAGTACCATTTCATATTTATGAAAATAATACAATTTATGTACTTATTTATTTCTTCTTCCTACCACTATACGTACCTACCTATTTGTAGGAACGTGAACGTGAACAGAGGCCTGCCACTCAGGTACCTAAAACTCCAATTCAAATTATAATTTATTTAGGTACTTCCCTTGCCGTAACTAAACCGTTACATAAAATAAAGCCGTTCATAGTCCAATTTATAAGCAATAGAGAACATATTACTCAGAAATCGTGTCCGTAAACACTGTAATTCCATCCCAAAGTTACCAAAATAGCCCATTTCATTTGATAGAAAAAAAAAGGTTGACAATCCAACATTTTCTCAGGGACATTTCTTCAAATTAGACTATTATTAGTTCCCGATCACGTCATAGGATGCTTTTAATATTGAATTAGGAGAACCTGTGGTTATTTCGCCCTTAATCGCCTGAGTTCGTGTATTAAACTTGTATCCCCGGCTTGTAATGGCGTAAGTATTAATAATGCCCAAATGACACAAAATATTGTCAAATTATAGGCTCTGAAAGCATGAGCAACCACTTACGATGTCTGATGTCGCTGTTGATCCCTTTTGTAGCGTTGCCAGAAAAGATTTCATTCTACTTTTGTTTCAGTTTGGACTGAATTTTTAATTTATTTATATTGTTAAATGAACTTGAGTCACTCATTAGGTACTGAAGCACCCTTACAACTTCATTACGTACTTACTTACCTACCAATATATATGATTGTTACTTTTTATTCGGATCAGACACGAAGCAAATAACTGAAAAAAAAACATGGGTAGATGTTATGCAGCTTCTAGCAAATCATGGTAGGTGTACTAAAATAATTTCTTCTCTGACCATGGACTGACTGTTATTATTAACACATAATTGCAGAATTTGACTGTTGCGAAGCTAAAAAAGCTTTTGCTGCTGTCTCTACATCTTTGTTTAATTAAGGCTGTATCAATAGTAGGTACCTACTTATTGCTTTTTTAGGTGGGCAAAGGGGTCTGAAATGGCTGTGTCATATTATTTTAGTGGATGACGCCGATCACCTAGCAGCTGCGCCTGATTGCAGTGTTTATCGTTTCACATCGATTCAGTATCCAGTCGTAGGCTAATAGGAGCCATTTCGATATATTTTCGGCTCTGACCAATCATTTAAATCGTACGTGACGTGCTTACGAGGAGAATAAATCGTTTGAATCGAATTATATCCATTCGTATTATTAAATGCTCGATTCTGTGAGAATTTTTGATTCGATCGACGTGATGGAATTTTTTCAGTTTGGGTCGAAGAGTAATCTTCAACTTCTAGATGAAAACAAAGTAACAGAAATGTTGAATCCCTTTTGGTCGTAGTGGCTCTTTATTTGTTACACTCGCAGTTGACACGCAACAACAATTTGTACTTAATTCTGAAATGGTTTTTGCGAAACTCTTGTACCTAAATGATCTTTAAAAGCTTCGATCAATAAGATACCAAAATCTCTCATTAAGGGTTATAGTCACGGGTTGGCGTGAGATTCAAATTTTTTTAGGGTTTGAAATTTTTTCTACTTTCTAAAAACTAACGGAAAAGTAATTTGCCGCATATCGTCAACCATTTTCTATTAACCTATGAAAAAACTAACTTCGATTCACTGGTATTTTTAGAGCAATTGGTAAAATTAGGCAAAAAGAGATTTTGGGCTAAAAATGAACATTTTCCCAAATGCTCCCAAAATATAATTGAATTGAAGTTGGCTTTATCATGGGTACATAGAAAATGTTTTACGATTTGCGGCAAATTACTTTTCAGTGGTTATATTCCTTGTAGAACGCAGAAATAAAATAAAAACCACGAAAAAAATTTAATCACGCGCCAACCCGTGACGATCAACCTTAAATTACACCAATCAGGGCTCTTGAGCTTTATAAAGCTTAACCGTATCTTCGTGTAAAAATGCATATAAAGTAAACGCTTAAGTTTAATTTTATTTTAAGCCTCGATTTGTTTACTCATTCGTGCATTTTACCGTCTCGTATGCTAATTGGTTAATTAGGGGCTTTATTGGGCTTAAACAAATTAATCCAAGTTTATAATCGGGTCGGCGCCTAAGTGCTTGTACAGACTTAGCCACTTTCAATGGGAAATAAATAAATAATTAAGGCTGGACAATTCACATCATCATCTTGTCCCAAGCTAAGCAAGCTAGCGGTTGGTACTAGATAACTGATATACATAGGTAATATATTATAGTACATAGATATATGCCGCGGGCAGCAGCTAGTAATTTAAAATTCCGTTGATACTTTATTGAATTGAGTAAGTTATTAATGAAGTAGATACTTTTTTGTCTGTTAATTACTAATATAGAGGTAGTTAGACATCTTTTGTTTTCGCAGTTAAAATTTTATGCAAAAACATACAGACGAACTGAGAACCTCCTCCTTTTTGAAGTCGGTTAAAAATAAAGAATGCATTGTACACCACGCAAGGTGTTTTACACCTTCGCTATTTTAATACGAAACATTTGCAATTCTTTTTGACGAGCTAGACGTGCCTTTAGTGTGGAAGGGGTCCGAGATCCACTGACCAGTCAAGGTGTCACTATGACGGGATTCAGATAACAATTACCAAATAACTCTACCATCAAACATAAACATTGACGAGGGATTTTAACTCTTGTGGACAACAAGATAGGGTCTTTGTAATATGTTTTAGAGGACAGTGTAACCCTTTGGTCGAGTAAAAGGCACTTAATGATACCCGCTTGGAGCAGGATGACATCACACACATTGTAAATGGAGAGATAAGAATAATTCAATAGGTATCGGAGATTTTTTGACGACACGACCTTCGTGATTGAAAAATAGTGTTGAGGGCGAAACATGAATGGGATAAAACGTTTTTCGAAAGGTTTTAATAATGGAACACCTACGTACAGGTATTTTAAGAATCGGATTTTATACATTGGTTCTGCCCACCTTTATGCAGGCGACCTCAACAAATTAGGTATGCTTCTAAAGAACGTTTCGAGAAGTAGGCACCTACTTGTCTTAAATTTTATTCTGTTATTTGTCTTTAGACATTCCATCACACATTTATAATTGCGAGCAATATTCTGAATAACCACAATCTCAGTTCATAATGGTTCCTTGATTGCGCTTACTTCCATTATAAATAATAGGAATGTAGTGAACAAGTAAATACGAGGTAATTTTCCATATCGAAATCTGCGTGTCGTGACCACGTATCATAATTGAAGGTTATTGATATAGGACGGAGTTTGTGTACCTATGTGGGTAAATGTTGAATTTGTTTTGTTGGAGCTGACGATAAATCGGCAGGGTTCGGCTGTTTGCTTGGGCTGTGGGCTGTTCTCCATAACTTTGGCGCTCGATCGCAGTATTTCGAGCCAAACTGTATTTTTCGATGGATTTAATGGAACGGCAAACATCTCCGTCAAGATAAGGCTTCCAATATTTTCTAAACTGGCTAGCATGGTATGGGGTACGTTTTGGTTTAAAATTATGAACCTTTGACAGACATGCAAAACGATAAAAAAGGGGAAAACAGTAAAAAAACTATTAAATAAAATTACTGTAGAAATACCTACCTAATAAGAGAGTAGCAAATCTGCGTGATGGCATCTTGCAAACATTCTTATTACGCGTCGTTTCAGATAAAAACTACCATAACAAACCTATAAAAACACAGTAAAACTCAGTCCTTTCAGTTTTAAACTGTCAATTATTACCGGAAATGATCTTTGAGTTAAATAAATCAAAATTGTACTAGGCACAGTCAGCGGTGATTAGGAGCCGCCGCCGCGGGTCGTAAAGGAGTCCGTGACGCGGCGCCTCACCTATTCATTTATGGACGAATTAGTCCAACCCAACGAAATGTCGAATTAGAGGCGGCATAAACAAAACTAATTGTGCCTGATTTGCCAATTTTCTTCCCCGGGGTATTTGCCGTGCCCCGAGGCCGTTCCATTCATAAAATCTGAACATTTTAGCGATAACATGAATGAGGTTATTTTATTACGGAACAAGGTATTTCCGTCCAATACGATTTTTTATTGCGGTCGCAGATTTGTATTCAAACATTTACGGGAACATCACGAATAAATATCCTCTACCAACCAATGTAACAAGTCTATCAAATCAACCATCTCACCTTCGCGATTTTAAATAAGTGAATCATAATTTCCCTGTCCAACGTTCCGCCATTCCGCAACAATTTTGGACAGTGACATCAACTTTCGAACGACCATGTCATGCTTATAAACCCATTCATAAAATGCTAATGCGATTAGTTCCGCATTGTTTCTGCTAATTTTATGCCCGAGCCGACCTGTTAGACTAGTGTCATTAAAATATTTAATTAACAGCTCGTAGTTAGAGGACCCTAGGGGTTTGTCACTAAACTCAACAACTAGCAACTTATCAGAAACAAGTGACTACCGCGACAGATACTTCCGTTGAAAGCTTGTTAAGTACCCTAAGAGCAGTGTTTCGTACACCCTTCCTGACTTTCTCCCCTGTTTATCCTTATTTACCCCAACCATCTGCCGAACATTACTTCAATGTTCGAAGGATAAAAACAACCTACATGTTTCAGTCACTTTTTCTTTTCATCATGAAAGCAACTTTGATTTTATCTGTCAAGTCAATAGTATCGAAAATTAATTTAAAGAAGGATTTAATTAAAATAAAAGCTGCTAGTGTGCCAAAGCCTTTACAGAGAACGTGGCAGAAATCTAAATATTACAGCATCGTCCAGAGGTGCTAATGGGGACGTTAAAGCAATTCAAATTACTATCCTCAGTAACACGGCACTCCAAGACGTAATCAAAACGGATATCCAAGATTGGTACAATAAAACGCTTAGGTCAATACAACAGTCCACTTCCTACAGCCGCTCTAATAACCAAAACAAACAGACACGACCAACACAAAGGGAGGCAAATAAGTCCAAAAAGTGCTAATATAAAAAAGTGTGCCAGTTTTTATAAGGCATCGAGTAAGTGTGAGGTCGGTGCGAGGAATGTTGGCGCCTGTCTGAGTACATATACCTGTCCGTTTATCAATGGACCACGGACAATAAGAAAAAAGAAATGAGAGAGTATCGAAAAAACGCTTTATCAATCCGTGACTCAAGGGTTGTCACTTAGATCAATTTGCTGGTCTAGTTGGGATTTAATAGAATATTGGAATAGAAAATTGGGATGGTTGCGATTAATGTCACCATATTTTTAACTACATATTTTCTACACTGAAAGGAACAGACCTAACAATTTTAGACTATTCCTTTCTTCTCTACATCTCTACAAAAACTCAGTACAGGGAGTACTGAGTTTTCACTGTAAAATATACACGAAAGTTACATACAACAATATTCAGTGAATATTGTCTATTTCTGTGCTGGCAAGTCAATAACTCCTCGTGCCACCCCGGCCAGCCGTAAACATCCCAAGTAAAGCCTAACACAACTCAAGATGAACACGACAAAACTGATAAGGACCCGAGACATCCCAATTTAGTGCCGGCGAAGAGATAACGCTATTATACAGCTTTTAACTATAAGGATACGCTAAATGTGGTGAAAATTTGCCTTTATGTGGTCGAAGGTAGGTTTGGTAGGTTCTTTTTGTCTGACTAGGTGAGAAGAGATACGATACGATAGGTAAGTTTGACTAACCTAATCTTCATTTTTGAATGGTGCTCAAACACCATACTAGAGTCCCGTAGGTATATATGTATGCTATAGACAAAGTTAACACACAATTATGGTATACTATTTAGATAATGTTTGGTTAGTATTTTAGTGATAGAACTGTTCATATTCTTTTTGGCTCTTTTTTGCTTTAATTAGAGTAGAACGTTAAAAAGATTTAACGAATCAAATCTAATGTCACATAATCAAAATGTCCACAAAAAAATACCCATTTAAATGCATGTCACTCAAACTAATTACGGCATAATTATTGTGAAAGTCCGGTAGGTGTTATTCATCATTTTGTCTTATCTGACTGGACTAATTGATTAGGTACTTGCTTGGAAGCCAGATTAGCTAATTAAATCAGTGGGTTGAGTATGAATACCAAGCACTCATTGTAATAAACTGTAACAACATCGTTTCTAACACTCTTTCAGAGTTATGATTCATAAATCTAGCCCATTGTTTTTTTTCGTAATGTTTTCTACTCAAATGGGCAATTATCGAAAATACCGACTTGAAGAGAGGAGACGAGACCGCCTTGTGCGTCGAAGCCCGAATTTCCGTTTAACTAATTGAGCGAAAACGACACAAGCAACACCATTCAGCGTCGAACTAATGAATGGCCCTCGAAAAAGCCAATTTGTAGTTTTTTTTACGCATCAATTTGTGCCGTGAACCCCAAAAAAAAGCTCGACCAAAACCACAATCGAATTAGTGTCCCTTGTTCCGGAGATTAGAGGACTGTCCACTGTTATCTCGGTCGTTCGTTATTTTATTGGCTTGTATAGAGTAAGTCGATAAACACGGCGCACAATGAATCGTCCCCCAGCGGTTTGACTAATCATAAAGGTTTTATGGAAGTCTTTGCCGGGTCTCTGCTGCGAGCCCACTTTATGACGCGCTAGGCCTCTCCTACAATATCACATTTGTTGCATAAACACACAGTAAAACTGTCAACGAAACATAAATACGCTCTTTTCCAATAAAATGATAATATTTAAAGTGCTTTTCTAATTTTATTGGACGCATATTTAAATATTTGTTCAGTTTTATTGTATGAATGATATTGGCGAATATTCAGTCATAATTCGTTTTATTGCATTGTAAAATAATAAAAAAGAACTTAATTGGTACCTACTATAAAAAATATTTTCTACAAGTAATTTAGTTAGAAAAGTCACGCTCTACATAGAGTTTATTGCTGCAAATTACTGTTCAAACAGTTTTCTGACGTTGTACAATCAACAAAAAGACTTAAAATGTTCATACAATGGGTGACACAGATTGCTTCCCACTCCCCGCCTACGTGAAACGACACGTTAATATTATATTAATGAACACAAAATGATACAAACCGCGTAAAAGACCTATTCATAAAGCGAATTAAAAGCGAATTAAATGTCTGAAATGTCAAATTGCTAGGACTCATGGCTTATTAGTAGACATAATGTGGCAGGCTGGATTGACACCGACTTGTAGCAACATATTTTGCCTCCACTTTACTTCAAGAAACAAATGAAGACGCAGGACGATGCGATTGCCTTGTTTTTTTTTCGGATAACAGTTACAGTGCCGATATTAAATCCCGAGCTAGCGAAGCAGTCTAGAGTCACGAGAATAGCGAGTGGCTCTAAAGTAGACTGCTGAGCTAGCGAGGGATTTAAAAAGCACGAAACAAAAAAACATTTGTTTTCGAGTTCAACATAAAACTTTTCACCTCATCTAGCGAGTAAATATTTTGAAATTATAAAAGAGATCAAATGTCAGGAACTCATTTTGGTCAACAACCATGGACGGTATGAATGCTATAGGTAAACCTTTTTCAAACCATGAACGAACGAAATTATGCGTTTCAGTGAAGGTAAGCTAAAATGAGTGCAGCCAGAGGTGTAAGTCCCATATGATAACATCCGAACCTTTTGTTTGGTAGACTATTTAAAGATGGCGCTGTCCGCCGAGTAGAATGGTCTTCACAAGCAAGTTGTCAAGGTACACATAAAAATGATGATGTGAAAGTTTACCTCCTCTGGTGTAAATCGCATAGTTTATTCTTTTTTTCGGCGGCGATCAAAGAGTAGGTACCTATCAATAAAAAATTACACCATCGAAATGTAGTACAGCATTCTGAACCCAAATTACTTTTTTCAACAATATCCTTTAATCCACATGTGAGTAAAACCCGATTTTGCTTACTGTTTTTGAGCAGCAAAGTCACCGTTTTCGAGCGAGAGTGGCGATATGTACATTTAAAAATTCCTATGTATTCGTATTCGAATAATTATCTACTTCTTTGGCAGCATTCAATCAGTCGTATTTTACCCTAGCTCTACATTTTATAAAAGCTCAAAATTTTGTAAAAGCTTTTTCATCAACAGAATTTTTACAATTGCTTAGTTATGAATGCAAAAATAGCAATTGCAATATCTTTTATCCGAAGTAGGAAGCAATTTTTACGTATTAACGTATAATTTAAAGCTCTTTGTAAGTATTTATCCTTACTCTCTCTCTCTCTGCATGAAAGTTAGTTCCAAAATTTGATAAACCACAGCTCGGTGTGACAGTCAGCCCGATAGTTCCGCTGTTCGTGAAATAGATGCCCGCGGCCCGCCACTAATGACTTCCTGTGTTTTTCATACGCCAATTATTTTCTGGCGGCACCCGAAGACACTTTTGGACTTTTTAGCTTGTAAGTCGTTCCTAATTTAATTTTAGATCGCTGTAATAGCGTGTTGCTTTTTGTCAATGGCTTTGTTTTTAAGTGGTCATGGAAGGTCCAAAACGATCCGTAATCTCCTTGGTTCAAAAGCAATCGTAGTAGGTAGGTAATAAGGAAATATCCAGTTGAGTTTCCAATAGCGAAGTGTAAGATTGTAGAGTTTTTGATTTTCAATGAATCAAATGACATTTGCATGTGGTACTTTCCCAAACAGATTGAAGAGAATTTGCAATCGGTTTGCATACTTTGGAGTACAGAAGGTATTAGAACAATTTTCGAATTTTTTGCAAAATATTTCAAAAAGTATACAACCTACAGAAATTTCAAAAAACGGTTTTGAAATGAGTGATGAATGAGTGATGATGATGAATGGAGTTTCAAATGAAAGGTATTGGTAAAGACCAATACCTTTCATTTAACTCCAGTCGGTGAGGTGTAATTTTCCAAAGGGGGGCCCTTTGGAAAATTACACCAAATCGGTTTGACCATCTTTCCAAAACTGTTCTACTTACAGACTTGTCTATATTTTTCCAGTAAAATATAGATCCGTATCTACAATGGGTATTTTTTCGACTATTTTCAAAATATTTCAAAAAGTATACAACACACAGAAATATAAAAACTGTTTTGAAATGTACAAATTGATACCTTTCATTTGATAACCCACTTGACATTTTAGGTCTCGTTTAAAATTTCGACATCCCAAATTGTACTGAAAATTTTAATTTTAATTTTTCATTTATTTTTATTATTTTTTTCTTTTAATCTATATAGGCGCACGAAATTTATTGTTATTTTAAATTTCACGTTATTTGCTGCTGTAGTTGCTGAGATATTAAAGAAATAAATATAATACAAATTTCAAAAAAAAACAGACGTAAACCTTTAGATGAAAAAGTTGAAGATCAGATTTAAATAAATACAGTCATGTGGTTTGGTTATACTCGTAGATATGGGTAATATTTCGGTTTATTCCCTGAATAATATTTCCAACAAGAAACACTTCCTCTACAAAACAATAGATTCGTATCTAACAATTGAGGCCTTATCCGAGAACACAGTAAATGAATTATAATAAAATCGCGGCGGTCCGGTACAAATGTGTTGTACGTGTAACCGCCTACGCTGCGCCGGCGCCGGTCTATAGAACACTTTTTCTACGCTTATATTAACTAATTTTATTATTATTATCTCTTATGCAGTACTAAAACCTCATGATATGTATGTAAACTGGCGTTTTGTGGACAAATAGGCAGTCTTACTTTTAAGATTGGGCTTGGCTTACTGGGAGACTTGCTTCAGTCTAATAAGCATAAAAATGGGCAGTTTTGGGGCTTGCCTGATTTAGATCTTTGTTCCGTGTCTTTTATCTAAAAAGGCTTAAAGTATGACTGAAATATTTGAATTGGAAAAGACGGCTCCATCGATAAAAAGGTTTTGTTAAAAATCGCAATAGGTATAATTGGTTGACCTATTGATTATTACGTGTGTGACTGTACCTTCTATTTTACACTGGCCGGCACTATTATTTTCCCCTCCCTAGCTTGAAAGATATTTTTTTAAGTATTATTCCTAGATAGCTAACCGGTAAAAAGCTCAAAGTTCTTTGCGCAATGTCGAAGGGACATAAAAGCAGGCCATTGAATGGAATAATTACCTACCACAACCAACAGCCTACGGCTACGGAAGATGACATTACTATTCAAGGCATTTTATAAAAGACAAATAATTATGAAAATTATCTGCATTATAGCCCTCATTATGGCTTGTTTCGAATTATTTGCGAGTGCTTTTCGCTAAGCATTTGAGGGTGAGTGCGACCGCAAACAATTAGAGGTAGTTAGAGGTACCTCGTTGAGGAGAAACGGAAATTACGCTCTCCGTATTAAACAGTGGCGCTCACATTCATATATAATCAAACTCTACAGCTAGATATTTCCTAATTTGGTCCATGTACATATACTCGTACCAAAGAATAAAATTAACTAGAGCTTTGGATTCACTAGACATGCGTTATCTAAAGTTCATGCCTTGTGTTGCCTTGGACGTTTTTTGGTGTTCGAATGTTATTGGCACGTGTAGGTACAAATAAAAAAAACAACATGGTAAGGAAAAATGTCTCTGAGACCTCTGACAACAAGAAGTCAAGCGAAAGCAGCGGTATAGCTTGACAGCTGAAATATCAGGAAAATGGGTAAATAAAACGAATAATACCAGTGCATAGCTTAAACCAAATATGGAAGGATTTCTAAATTACGCGTTTATAAAACTTTCTGTGTTATTTATATACAGAGAGTAACGTATGATTAATTTTACTCTAAGTTTTAAGTCGGTAGTAGATAAATCCAGTATTAATAAATAAAGAGTAAGGAGGAAGTAAGCTAATCCGAATCCACTCCCGGACTAACATTTAATCCTACGTACTACCTAGTTTAGAGACAGACTATCATGAGAATTGATATATCCATAACCTAAAAAGGCTCTAAAAACATGTAAATTTTTTAGATTTTTGTATTTTCTACGAAAATAAAACTACTCCGTGTACAGTAAACGCAAATTTTTTACCTTTGATTTTATGTGTTACTAGCTGCACGCTTTTTTCCGGAATAAATGGTAGCCTATGTCCGGCCCAGGGATGCCGTCTACCTCGCTGCCAAATTTCACCGAGATCCGTTCAGCCGTTCTTAAGTTATAAATAGTGTAACTAACACGACTTTCTTTTATATATATCTATAGGTATATATTGATATAGATGTACTTCTTTTGTGCTTAATACGATGGATATAGATTATTATGTTAACGATTTGAGGCAGATAGAAGAAATTTATGAGTTTGTGAACCAAATTCCATTACCGAGGCGAGTAAAAATGTATAAGATTCGTAAGAATCCTCTAAAATTAAAGTGTTGTAATGAATAATAATTAATGCACACGCCAGCCGCCACAAAAACAAATCAACTTCAACTCAAAGAGAATGTAATCTTCAACTTCAACTTCTTTTTTTTTGGCGTTGCTTGCTTTTCGCTACGACTCTGCCAGTGTTTGTGTCGGAGTGTCATACATAATCTTCAACTTAGAAAGTAAAACTCATAATTAAATAAAACACTCACTAAAACAAGTTGTCAAACTCATAATTTTGTGTGTCACTGTCATCAATGACGTCATTATTCATTCATTTCCTCACTCTCTTTACTTTTAAATTATGCGGGTTGCCATAACGCATGGTTATTCCCGGAGTAACGAATGCATTGTAACTCCTAGGTTACTTCATGTTTATTATTAGCATTGTAATTATCGAAGTTGATACTCGGCTAGTCTTGGATTAACTAGTCTAAGAGTAGTTTTGTAGTAAGCTAGGAGTAGAGCTTTTTTATTAATATGGCTGTAGGAGATTGTAATTCGCACTAACAGTGGGCGCCACCGCTTGGAACCTGGTTTCGTAAAGAGCGTAGTTTGACTCGCGCTGTCAAAACAGGGGCGACGCTTGTTGCCAGTTGACTGTGCTCACGTGGTGCCTTCGTGGTGCCCACCGCTCATGAATTGTGGTGTGTGGTTTGGAGGGAGTCGAAAGTTGATTGCGAAATAACATGCCACTATTAGGACACTGGGGCTGGTATCTTTAATTTGTAATGGGTGACAGATGCGACGCGTTCTTTCTTTTATAATTACAAAGCTTGACTGCCATCGACGCAGACGGTGTTGTAGGAGAGTATGTTTCGCAGCAACGTGCCAGTCGCCGGGCTATTACGCTAAATTCATGGACCCATGGATGGTTTATTAGTCATAAACCATTTCTATTTCCATGGATGGGACAAATTGAATTACATAAAATTTTATGGGTGGATGGCTTAGAATATTTAGCAAATGGAACCGCTATACACATTTTGCACCGAACGTACCTCTCCGATTTTGTAGCGGGATGGGAGGTTAACACGTGCAGCTCACAGAGCCGGTATTACGCTCACATTAGCAAAAAAAAACTTGTGTACCTACCTACGAAACCACACTAAACCAATGTAGTAACACAAACAAAAAACACGCACACGAACAAAGATTTCATCGTATATACGCAAGTTGCTAGCCGGTAACAGACACAAAAACTAGTGCTGGGAAAGTATTGCTACGAAGTAAGACTGACCATCATCATCACCAATGATGTCGGTCTTAAGGTCACTACCTTCCCTACCCTTCTTATAATGTGGAAAAAATCTTTCAAAATTCAGTCTCGTTCAAATTTTGATTTGTAGCACAGCGCTCCTATAACTTAGCGTTCAAAGAGTCCTGAAGAAAAATTGCACCCCTTCACCCGTAAAAAGATTCTCGCTTATAAATATGCGATCAAGTTTTTTTGCGAAAATTTTCACAGTCTTGAACGCGGTCCCGGATTGCCACACCAATCATTATTTTGTTACATCACTACGCCTGTAACACGACATCTTGTATCGTTTAGGTGTCGTAACCTTGGGAAGAGGAATTGTAATTTTATATGAATCTTGTGTTGTTATTACTATAAAAGTACTTAAGTAAAATTAGGAACACCGTCTCTTTTGCACTGACACTTTTGCACTGCACTATACACCATATTGCGGAGCTCTGCTCAGCGATACGAAGCGACGCGAACTGGCATGAGAGCTCGGGCGATTGATAATATATACCGTGCCAAACATAGATTCTAATGGTTTATATGTATGTGTGTGTATGTAGTTTTCGGAGGGGAAACGTGTTAGTAAATCGTTTCCATTTGCTAACATTCTGAGCTGGATGGTCAATGTGAGTGAACAATAGTAGGTTGTATCATAAGGGAGCAAAATAAAATTTTTACGGCGAGGGCGCTTTTTGAATCCAGAGCGAAGTGAGGGATTCTTTAGTAGAATCCTGAACGTAGCGAGGGTTTCAAAGTACGTCGCCCGAGCCAAAAATATATTTTGCTCCCGAGTACACTCTACTTTTCATTACCCTCTATGAGAAAATAAAAGGCGCCTCATATTTTATTGTAAAATTATTATTTAATAAAACATACAGTAACAACTAAATTGAAATTAAATAGTATCTAATAATAAAACAACTAAAAACTTATTACATTTGAGACATTTTCGCAATTATGAAAATTTATTCTTACAGTTTTATTAGGATTAGAGATTGTTGTAGATTTTATATTCTGCGTGTATGAAATAATGTCCGAATATGGCTCATTTTTAATAAAATGTGACGGTGAATCTCGTTGTTTGGATGTAGATGGGCGCGGCGACCGTGGCATGGATGGATTAACTGAAGGTTGCAATTTAATGTTTTCCACGATGCGTTCACATATTTTCGCCTTGTTCTCAATGAAATCTTCTTTATACCCCTCTGCTACAGCTCTATTCTATTCTCTTTAATCCCTTTTCTCCTGCGTACCTTAAAGAAAGGTTTGAGTTTCTTTATTCTTCTAACTCCCACAATCTTAGGTCATCAGATAACCTACTACTCATGTTTCCCAATAATTCCCAAACCTTCTATGGCAACTCTTTTAGCGTTCAGGCTGTAGGCTTTGGAACAAACTGCCTGTCGATATCAGACTTGCGCCTTCAATCAACTCCTTCAAATTTAAACTGAAGTCCTATTACCTATCTTCAGCTACCTGAAACCTTCCTTCTTTTCTCCTCCTTCTGTAGCTCCAGATGTGGTTGTAGCTCCATCAGTGATCAGATTTTGTGGTAGTACATATATTTCTGTAGAACCTTTTGTATTAAGATATTTATAGGTATACTTCTAGGTTAGCTCCTAAGTTAGTTTTGTATTGTTTTATATTGTATGTAGTATGTATTTTAAGAATATCTTTTTTATTTTTTTTATACTGTTTGTTTGTGCTCTACCAACTCTTATGTGTACTTATATCTTTTTCTACATCCCTAGGTTGCCTGGGAGAAATCGCTCTCAGCGATAAGGCTGCCTATTGTACTAAGTACTTGGTAAATGTAGATACATATAAGGTTTATATTATGTTATTTTTTTAAATACAATAAAGTGTTCATTCTTTCATTCATTCATTCATGCTACAGCACTCGACTTCCATCCTCCATGTCGCTTGAGAACAGTTAAGTCCGCTCCAGAATCTGCCAAAAGGGTAGCTAAAGTACGACTAAAACAATGTCCTGTATACAGCTTCATATCTGGTAACATCAAATAAGTAGCGATTTTTTGAGGCATGTTAGAAATTTAATTTTTCCCATAACTTGTTTGAAGCACTTGACATTTTGATAACGGATGAAAAACCGATTGGTCTTCATATCAGCAGGAGGCAGGTTCAGGTATTTCAGTACAATAGTTTTGTATTCTCCTCGGATTGCGAAGGATCGGTCAATTTTTGTTTTTGTGTCTGTCAGCTTTACTAACAGTAAATCATCCGAGTGATTATCGACATCATCAACAGTTATTTTTAAAAGTTCATTGACAGGACAAGCTCCATGTACTCCGAAAATTAATGCCACCTGTAACAAAACCGAATGTGAATAAGACAAGTATCTATCGAAGTACAGGTTACAATAAAATGCGCATTTTAAAACACTATGGTTATACTTTACTAATCCACCATATACATAGTTACTTACTTTTAAGGCAAGAAAGACTTTGTCGAGTGCCTCATTAAGGAAAGTCTCCACGTTTTTGACTGAAAACACTTTGGATTTTTTGGTTTAAATCCATCAGACATCCTCTTTAGATACGCTATTAATTTCGAATATGTGTCCAGTTTTACGTCGTTATTAGAACTGACTGTTGATTTAGGCATTGAATTGGTACTCCAAAGAGTGGAAGGTTGTTTAGTTTTGGCTAAGTTCTGGAAGTAGGCCAAAAACGCAGATTCTGAAAAGTTCTTGGCGCCTCTTGCATTTCTCCATTCAATAAAATTACCATAGGCATTCATATATTTCTCTCGGGATTTTGTAGGTCCATCATTTGACACCTTTCTTGCGTCAGTTCTAATACTTTCAGGAGTTAATTCTATATAGGTATGTACTTTCACTGTCACTTTTTTTTTAATATCTTTATTTATTATGGAGTTTTGTCACACAGTGACTATGCCACTCCCGTTAGAGATCAATTCTTCTACATGAAGAACTCATTTCTTAAAAAAAAAACATGAATTTCTAACAATCCGACAAATATTGATGAAAACGCGGGCTGTAGTTCGCGCGTTTTAATTTGATTTCTTTTTTTATTCAGCCGGCGCGGCGGCGGCGGCGCGATCATGTACCGTCGTACCAGCCAGTCTATTCAAACAATATTTGCGTTCGATTTCTTTGGCGCTGAACACTGAGATGTTCCATATTCAAAAAGTGCGCGGCAAAGATAATTGCGGCGCACTTATAAAGATGATTAAAAACTCATTATTGACCGCTAAAAGTTTCTTACAGAAAACACCACCTTTGGGTGCACTTAAAGGTGAACCAAGTCGTCCTTTTCGGATAGATGGAATGAAAAGCGGATTTCCCATTCTACGTTTTGTTTTTGAAGTGGAAGAAATGAGGCTACAATAAATTTATAACATTTCATGAAGGTCGTTACGTACCTAATGAAAATGTATCAATATTGTGATTCCATTTACTAGTCAAGAACACTAATTTCGTTCATTCATAGGCTTCAATTTCGACTGGGACTGGTAATCATCCATCGACTTGATTTATTTTATATGTAAGCTATGGACCTACTATTTCTGAAATAAAAATTAATTATTATTATTATTTATTGACGGTTATTTTAATTTGCAATTGGCTGGTGCGCGACGCGCGATGGCCATGAAATGGCTTTCAAACGTCAATTATAAGATGTAAGGATCTAGCGTAATATTACAGCCGGTTCCTTCGCTAAAGCTTGGCTTGTAGGGAGGCTGTAAACAAACAAACGTCGTTTGTGATAAAATAGCCAAAATATGAATAGATGGTCTATTCATATTTGGCTAGTCTATCACATCATATTAGATGGGTATGTATAATCGATCTAAGTAAAAAAGGGAATATGAGCTACTAATTTCTCGAAAGTGGAAGGCTCAAATTATGAGCAATTAGGCCCACCCACCTCAGTGATAGTCGGACCGGCGGCGGCGGCGTTCGTGTTACGCGTGCTTGCTACGACGTACTTTAGTGTGATTTATTGACTAAAAGACTACAGCAATGCCCTCTTGTTTGTTCATTATAATTATTGCACAAGATTGGAAATGTAAGTGTGAGCAAGTGTTTGCGTGTAGTTGTAACACAGACCAGTTTTTGAGTTAGCAGATTTTACTTAGATCTAATCTATGGTACGTAACTTCTGTTTTTCAGCAGGTACCTAATGGGTACTTTAAATTTAGGAGTTCTAAAATTACCTAAGCTCTACTAACCCAATTCATATTAGGTACCTACGAATCTACTACTGCCCCTTAAAACTGTTGGACACAAGTACATAGTACAATACTCTAGGTAGGCACATAATAATTATATACCTTGTGCATAATAATGGCTTGCACATAGCAAGTATAATGCATAGAGCTCAGAGCACGTACGGATAAAGCCCAGCTGTGAAATACGTGGCCAATGCACTGCAATGCAATTCAAGGAAAAGGGTTTTGCTTGTGTTTAAATTGAACCCACCAACATGTTCTGCCAGTCAGTATATACATTTCATTTCATTTAATTTATTCTCAAACAATTTACATTGTGTCGGAAATTACACATACACTTATTATACACTTATTAATGGAGTTTTTCTAGCAAGAAACATCACAGTAGCAGCCAGGAGTCAGGAAGTTAGCGTGGTTGCACCCGCGTGCCTCGGATTAAGCCGTTGGTCCTGCACCTGACCTCTTCCCGGTCGTTTCAGTCTACCGTTCCATCGGATTATGAAAGTGTACCTGTGTTTGCGCACAAACTTGTGCTGCGCACATGGCTAGTCTCCGTTGAGATGACCGCCGTGGCCGAAATTCGGCTAGGGGGTATCATCATCATAGACACTCCTATTGATGTTACCATTGATGCTGTCTGGATTGTCCAGCATTATTTATTTATTATAATTATTGATGCGTAGGAAGCTTGCTCGAGAGACAAACGCAAAAAACATTTGCGCGTAGGTCCTTCGCACTAAACTCTGCTCTCTGCTCTGCTCTAGCAGAGCAGAGAGCAGAGTTTGATAAATAAATAAGATAAATAGAATTATAGTGAATTAATAATTAATTATAATTATAATTTTATTTTATTTTATATATTTTTTTTTTATATTGGAAAAAGACGCGAAATGTGAGTGATCTGATCACGCATTTTTCGCGTCTAAATGCGAGATACGAGTATACCGTTCATAGGGGCTGATGATGATAAAATGGATGGCCAAATATTTTCTTACCGCCTTGGACGCTGTCAAAAAACCTGGCCTAGTTTAAACAACGCGCGTTATTTGTTGATTTGAGTATGCCTCTATCAAGCTCTACCACTAATTTCATTTTGCTACAAAAAATAACACAATTCAAAGAGCGGTAGAATTAAAAAGATTACATAGAGCCATACCATTATTCACGCACCTTTCAACATGTACAATTTAATTTGATATCTAAGTTCAATTTTAATTTCCATTATTGGTATCGTCGCGTCGGTGGTCCAAACAGTTGATCGTTAGACTATTCGATCGATAATAACGTGGTTCGGCTTCAAATCGACTTTTTAATAATAACTTACCATTTACCATGTACAGCCTTCCGAAAATATACTTTATGTAACTGTTTTCGTTGCTCAAAAACATGCCGTAATACTTGGGCTTACGTTACAGATTTGCACTGGCAATGGGGTGTGTATTTGGCCGTTATATTGCCCTAAATACTCGTAATGTTTTATTGGACGAAAAGCTTAGGAATTATTAAAATTAAATGAGATACGATTAAGTATGTATATCCGATGAAATCCTATAATCAGCTTATCTTCAGGAGATCGGATATCGATCGTGCGCCTGCGCATTGGCCGGCTCTGCGCCAATCGCACCACGCCGATTCTCGATGGTTACTCGATGTTAAAGCAGTGTTTATACTAGCAAAATCGCTCATTGCATTATCTTGAGTCTAGTTTGATACTGCCTTTATGGGTACCACCAATGTGCAATGATTTATCATATATGTATAATATCTTATAGATATACATACATACTTAAATATATAGATAGATATCATATGTGATATCAATCGTGATCGGAATGCTGGCTTCTATTTCGGTCAACGAATTTGCATTGCCATTCAACGTGGCAATGCTGCCAGCGTTCTGGGCACTCTGCCTTCTGGTGACGGCGTAGATTTTTAAGAAATAGATATTAAGTGTATATACTAGTTGTAATTGTTTTATTCTGTTATTGTAATCTATGTGCTAAATAAATACCAGATAGATATCATATCTGCGGAAACTTTTCAATTGGCCCTCAGCAAACATACGCTAGTCTGTGCCGGCATGTATTATGTAAATAACTATTCCTAAGACCAAGATGCAATTTTTATAAAATTTTGAAACAAAAATTAATTCAAATAAAATTTAGTTTTGCATGGGTGGTGTAATTGTATGTTACCTAGCAGCGAGTTTATTCTCTATGCTTGACCAGCATCTAGCACCATTTCCTGCAAGCTCCCGAAGTTGACAAAAAAATTATATTTTCTTACCGCACGAGTGAAAGAGCTTGGTAAGAGAAGTAGGCACCTAAGTAATTGAAATAAGCATCTCACTTAGGAAAAAATGTATAACTATCCCATTATTGCTACATGTAGGTTTTATTGCTAGTCTAAACCCTGCTTTAGATGATTCTTTTGGTTATTACAATAATTCTGACACGATTGCGTCTAATTGCGCTTGTTTCCGATCGTGGACTGCACAAGGAATTACCGATAAACTCATCCAGATGGAAGATACAAAGGCCCTATAAAATTATCAGACATTGATAGTTTCTTAGAGGAAAATTACTTAATTGCACGAGATGATCTTTGAAAGCGGAAATTGGAATCCAATAAAAATAATTTCCACCGGTATCCACCCGTACTTAAAATATAGCCAACTGAAAAAATGTTTTTAAAAAACTCACATAACTGAAACTAAGTCATCTTGGTATTTTTTGACAATTAAGTAGATACCTAATTAGTTAGGTTGTTTTTAATACTTCTTCACTATAGGAGTACACTAGAGGTTTAAAATTTTGTGATTGATTGATTGACTTTTTGATTTTTAGTTTACGAGAGTTATTTTTCGGCGTGAACGCGTGTGAACCGTTTTTCATTGGAATACAATATAATAGAATTTGTAGTCTTTTTATTAAAGTATCAGTTATAATAACATTATAGCTCTATTCAATATTGTTCCTCTACGCATGTTACGTTTAAGAATCCATCGTGTAGATAATTTAACATTGTTATGTTATTTTGCAGGACGTGATTTCTATATCTCGATTTGCTAATGATGGTCTAATGACAACCTAGACTTTGGGTTTTCCAGTTTCCTTACTTCTTGATATTAATATAAAACTTTTGCTTATATATATGAATAAATAAAGCAACCTTAATAGAAAGAGAAGATTTTTTTGTTCCAACCAAACGAATAGGTCCATAATAATATTTTAAGCATAATTATAGTAATCCATACTAATATTATAAATTTAAAAGTAACTCTGTCTGTCTGTCTATCTGTCTGTCTTTTGCCGTTTCAGGCCTTAACGGCTGAACGGTTCTAAATAAAATTTTAGAGGGTGGTAAATGAAATCCCGGTGACGGACCTAGGCTACTTTTATCCCTGTAAAATGCATGCGAAGCCGCAGGCAGGAGCTAGCTATTCGTAAAATACACAATAAACACGTCCATTAAAATAACAGTCTAACCGTGCGTGGCCCAAGCCGAAAAACTTTACCCATTATCATATCAACCGAACGATGTCCACGGCTGGACACAGGCTCCCCTAACGATTGCCACAATGACCAGTCCTGCGATCTTGTGAATCAAGAATCAAAAACTCTTTATTTCCAAAAATGTAGGTACACTTAAAAAAGTTCAAATTCTTAAAATTAAACACGAACACGGAAATAAAGGTATATTTTTGACTTCTGTCGCTTCGGTATGTAGACTAATAAATATGCGACGAAAAAACATTTAGCCTTTAGAGTTGGAGCAAATCCCGTCCCAGGATATTTTATCCTCTAGATAATCCATACACTTACCATTTTTTCACTAAGATAATCTGATATTTTATTATAGTACTTATTATTTAATAAGCCTTTTTGCACACGAGGGCTTTGACAATTTGTTTACTGATCAGTTTTTGCAACTCACTAGGAGTTTCATTGTAGAAGCGGATACATTGCCCTTTAAAAGATACATTATTTTTGTCTAGCCTAGTTGTGGCCAGAGCGAGTTTATGTTTATTTCTAGTATTTAAATTATGACAGATAATATTGATAGACTTTACAATGAACGTGACTGGATGTTTACATAAAACATCGATACAGAACCCTTGAAAAGTAACGACGATCTTCTCGCCGATGAGTTGCTCACTCCCCTTTGGGCTAGGGGGATTCTATTCGTCCGAATCTAAAACCAAGATACTCGTAGGTACTTTAGATTCGGACGAGTTGTACCCCTACTCAAAAATGAAGTGGACAACTCGCCCGCGGATGAGTTGTAGGTATCTTCTTCTTCTTTTATCTTTGGTTCATGGTTGTATCATGGTTTGACACAATACTGCCAATGTCAGTTTCTAATTGCGCATGAAGTTGATTATCAGTTCGCTCGCTAAAGCCCGCATTACGCGACGTCAAAGGAGCCTAACTGTCAACTACTCGTAACTGCAAATTAGTTACTCTGCAAACTGCCGGCGAGACGAGACGATAACTTCCTGCCACTTTATATTAAAGTTTAGTCACGTGATATTCTAGTCTAGAGTAAGTATATTTACTGGAATATGGCATAGGTAATAAATCTAGGTATGTAGAGTAGAGACACAAAAAATAGAGTTGACTCAGAGGTATGGCGCGCTTTCACTTCAACCTTATTCCAAGAGTTGTGACTCGTAGAAACTTAATCATGAAAGTATTCATTAATTAACAAAATGTGTTGGTAAGTACTAGGCACCATTAAAGGAATAGGTACCCGCTTTGGTTGTAACGAGTGTACAACCAAAGGGGTGAGTTTACTTGAGGTCTCCTTTTTCCATACATCTTGGTACAGCGCGCTTCGAGGGAGCGGATATTACTAAAAGGTCTCATACTAAAAGGAGACGTCACGATCACGTCTCGTTACTAACGTCAAATAGACTCACCCCTCAGCTCATGCTAAGACAACACCGTTTTATGACTCAATGCAAAAATAAGTCTGTTAACTAATTTTTATTTACAGCATATTTTTGTATGCAAATAAAAATAGGTACATATTCTATTCATTTCGTAACATTAGTCCACAGTTTGCATTTTTTAGCTAATCCCCTTAATTATGCTAGCAACCTACCAACCGGCTCATGCCAACCGTGCTCGTGTTCCTTACATTATTAAATAATGCAAAAATAGCAGCTCCAAATGGCAATTTAGCAACGGAAGCTCAAAAACTCAAGTCGTCAGAAGTTTTTTAACATTTTTACCGGCATTTTATAGATCGCTAGACGGAATGAATCCGTGGTTCATAATCAAACCACATGCGGGGCTGTAATTGCCTTTATATTCAAAGCCACGCTCACATCACGCCGTATAATGACAAAAATAGTCAAAAAAACACCGCCGCATATGAGACTTTTTTTCAAAGTTAGCGCTCGCACGAAACTAAATTACGAAATAAAAGATTAAAGTTAATAGATCAATAAACTTAATAAATGATCTCAATAATTGTTGTATTACGGACACAATGGATCGGCGTAGTGGAGCGTCATTAAGGCGAAAACATCATTAATTTTATTCGCGGCTTTCTGACGTAAGGGCAATGGCGTCTGTCAGATTTGAAAAGGCGCTCCGCTGCCACCTGTTGGTAGCGCGGTGAATTAGACGTTATAACCCCGCGGCGCGCTTTCCACTTGATACTGCCACCGAAATGACTTGACCAAATCACCAAGGACCATTGAATTTAGAAAAAAAATGTGTGTAATATACCCACGAAACACGTTAGATCAATCGTAGAAATCCCCAATCATGACTCTATCAAATTCAATTGCCTAATTCAGAGCCTTCTCCCCAAAACGTTGATACAAATTTGGTAGCCGTAACAAATTAGGTAGGTAGATATTTGCACATTTCAGTTTGCCTTCAGAAATCGAGAGTGTCTTGTGCTTGTAGCTGATTGTATTTAGAATTATTGTCTCCAAATTGACGAGCCAGTTCCCATAATAACTCATAACTTTAGCTTAAAATGAACGTCGAAAATGATCCCAAAAAAGTGAAGCCGCCTCTACAGATTAGATTTCTTTATGGTAGCTAATTGCATTTTATCAAATTAAATCCGTGCTGCCTGCGGCGAGCGCTGAAAATGATTGATAATGTTTGAGAGGGCTCCATTCCCACTAGTTTTGTAGAATAAACTGTTTTGATTTGAATTGATATTCGCCATTTGTCAATGAAATGTTTCGGACCTTTTTTTAAAAGAAAGGTTCTAAGTGGGATACCATTTGTTATTCCTGCCATAAGTCCTTATATTCACCGTTAGAAGGCAGGAACATTTTGGATATTGATTTACAATTCAAATACATGTTAATTTAAATTTTATATTAAGTATAAAGCATCGTGCGTGATCTCAGTCAAGTAAAGTATGTAGTTTCCTAAGTTTTTATTATAAGTAAGTAGGTACTTTTATAAGGTGGTAATAAACTTGTGGTCCATTTATGCTGCAAAGCATCGTTATCATAATTTGGAACAATCGTAAAATCTTGTATTTTTTATCATCAACCAGACGCCAGACAGATTCTGTATCGCCTGGAGCTTCCAGCAATCAACGCCGACGATGAGCGTTGGCTACTGTTCTAGAAATTATAGTCTGTGCTACATTTTGGCTGTTGGTTAAGTACTTATTTATAGTTATGAATCTAGGAGCTAGCTGATATTTGTTACATTGATTTACTATTCAGGCTTCCGACGCATCGTTGTAGCGCTTAAGACGTAACACAGCGGACTGTATATGCATGTCATAGGTCGTACTATTTTTGCAGCTCACTGGCTGCATTTTGAATAAGCGCATTAAAGAACTTTGGTTCTTAAATACGTTGAAATTGTATGAGCCAGACAATCACTGAACGACATAAACTGACACAAGTCCTCGACGCAAAATTCCGAGCGTCATTCAAATAAACATATTTAAATGTGCCTACTATTAGATGTACCTACATTGAGTAAATTGTAGGTTAATTTATATATTTAAAACAAAAAATAAACGATTAATAATTTATAGTTAATGAACGCGCCAAATAAGGTCCACGCAATTTGCGCGAAGTAGCGACCGCCCTAATATCCCAGAAAAGGGGTAGTCTCCCGGTCAGAGTGCACCGGGCCCGTCATTTCAATCATTAGGCGATCCGGCGGCGGGCTCAAAGCAATGATTGATGCGCGCGTTTACCGACCTGTGCCTCAGTGGCACCCACAGGTAAAAAACGAACGCTTAATTAACTCGTTTGGCACCGCCGCTCATTACTGAAGAAGGGGATGTTCGAGGCGCGACTTTTTGTCGCGAATCTGCACTACTCTGTCGTAGCCTATGGTCGAAACAGAGGTGTACAAATATATTTTATCTGCTGCTAACGGGCCGCGCATTCAAAGGAGGCCGTTGAAGATTCGTATTTACGAAATAAATGAAACGTAGGTTAGGTAATTAATTTCGTAGAGCGGCAGGACACTATTTTATAGAACACGCTAAGCGCTACGACGAGCCGCGTCGGCGTAGATATGCGGTGCCGTAGCTTTGCCGTAGCTAGTCTACGAATCAGCTACGCGCGTCGCCTACTTCGTATTTCTAAACGCCAAAAAGTCGCATCCTTAACTTTATTTCTGAAGATTAAACGTCAAAATCTGGCTTAATTATTAATCAAATTCGAGGCGGGCGATAGACGGTGATGCATCGAGCTTTGATTACATTAACGCTTCAAAACCCTCAGTTGGTAATTAAAACCCCGTGCTGTCTGAAGAACAATAGGATAATTCTTTAAGCTTCTATTCACATTAAATGGGGAATCGTTCGCTAATTTCTTTTGAAACAAAACAGGTGAATTGCCACCTGCTACACAAATAACAATATTCTAGCTTCTAATAAGGAGGGACCAAAGGCATTTTATCTTTATGTGTAAAACACACAGATGAATGTTAGCAGTTTCTAAATTTTCACGTTGTAATTGCAACGCATCGCATATGGGTTACATTCTTAGTACTATAATGGTTATTTATTATCACTATTGGTATAATGTTACCGCTGAACCACCAAGACGTCCTGTGTGGTTAAAACAAAAGCAGCCCTTTGTTTTTTCGGCATTCAGCGTGCAAAAGGTTTCCTTTTAGCTTTACAATAAATATTCAATGAATAGTTGGGTTTACAATAATGTGTAATGAATAGGTGCGTTTTGTTCAATCAATAATCTGTATTGTGTTGAGATGCGGTTTTGGGCGCGTGTGGCAAGTGTTCAGTTGAAATTGATTGTTGTAGACAGCTGTCGTCGTGACCGTACCGTAACACCAAAGCATAATAAAGATCATCATCATCAACCTATATTAGTCCACTGCTTGACATAGGCGCCCCGTAATGAGCGCCATAGCGCCCTATCTTCAGCTTGCCGCATCCAGCATCTGCCTGCAGTCTTTCGCAGGTCATCGTCCCACCAGGCTGGAAGGCGTCCTACACTACGTTCGCCGAGTCGCGGTCTCCACTTAAGTACACGTTTACCCCAACCGTTGTAGGTTCTTCGCGAGATATGACCGGCCCCCTGCCACTTCAGCTTGCTAATTCTTTGATAATAAAGATACAATTGTACAATTGTTGGACTCTATCCAGACTCTAAAATAATGTTGGCGACGCGACGCCAAACCGGCGGGTTGTATTGGTTCGGTGTGTAGAGTCCAGGTATTTAATTCTCCCAAATACGCAATTGCGTGTTTCTTTTCGTTTTTATTGTGCAAATGGGTACTCTAATTCTTTGCAATAGAGTACCAATTGGCCGAAACGAAATACGCCGTTGCGTAAAATAGGCATGAGTCAAATGCAAATACTAACAATAAAAATAGTTCCCATTTCCTTTGCTAGTAACTTAACAATTTTAAGACCAACAGCCATCGATTTAAGTAAAAAAGGGAAGATGAGGTATGTACCAGCCTCTCGAAAGTGGAAGGCTCAAATTAGGTGAAATTAGATCCACCAACCTCTGACATAGTCGGACCGGCGCCGCCGACGTTCGTGTTTCGCGTGCGTATAGTTGTCTCGGTCGCACTTGGGTCTAGGTACGTCTTTCCATCTTTGTTGTTCATTATAATTTTGCACAAGATTGAAAATGTAACTGTGAGTGTTGGGTGTATGTGTAACACAGGCCAGTTGTTAAGTAAGCGCTGGGAAAACGTACCATATCTACAGATTTTACTTATATCTATGCCAACAGCAGCCTATTTCCACTTTTATTTGCGCAGGAATATAAAACAGTTTCCATGTTAGGATCGCACATCTCTGTCAGCTCCCACGTGGAATCTTGTAGGTATCTATTCTTTTATTGTTTATGGGGAAGGACTATCATCGAGATTAGATAGGGCTTTACGCCCACCGGCCCACCTTGAGCCGCGAATCTCTCCCCTACGGATGCCGTACTGACTATCACAGCATCTGTGCAAGATAGCTGATAGTGTGGACGGAAACACGATCAGACGAGATTCAATAGTTACGGCATGAAAATGTGATATTGTGTCGATAACGCTGCTCTTGGTGGTTCCTCGTTTATTTGCAACTTACTTTAGGTACACGAAGGTGTGGTTTGAGCGCACTATTTTAATATTTAGGTACTTGCAAGTCTTTCTGTCAGCATAAAGGAGAAGCCAGCAACAGATGCTCTACCATCACACGTAGTAGACGACACGACGACGTTATATCTTACGTTTAGTTTTAAAACTATTGTTTTATAATTGTGTTTGTTTGTTCGATTTACAAGTTGTTAATATGCACTTACTTTCCCACTGTTTCTCGTGTGTGTGCTGCAAATAAAATCGTTTTTTTTTGTTCATTTACATAGGTACTGAAATATTGAAGACTAGATACTCAGAATCGTAACGACGTTCGTACGTAGTGTGGTAGGACTTAGGGCCTACATTCCTTTCTCCAGGGTACCTAAACACTTTCTTAGTTTGTACCTTCCTACAAATTAAATCCGTAGGTAAGTACTATGTTAGTATACTATCCAAAGTTGTAGGAACTATGTATGTAATGCACATAGTACTAGCATACGTAGAGTACGTATGCTAGTACTATGTGCGTAGTGGCAAAATAAGAAGTAAAGTTCCGAACACACTGACTAAACTTCAACCACAGTCACTTCCGGCAGCAACAAAATTTGAACAAATATCGAAATAATCACAAAGGCAACGGAGCCATTAGTTATACTTTCCCCTACCCCTAAGCATTAAGCACCACTCAAATTAAGTGTGGCTCGATCAACAGTCATTTTCGGTTACAATTAACCGAACATTTGAGTGAAAAGT
Organism: Eupithecia inturbata; assembly: GCA_963662085.1. Lineage (NCBI taxonomy): Eukaryota > Metazoa > Arthropoda > Insecta > Lepidoptera > Geometridae > Eupithecia > Eupithecia inturbata. Next base: position 5,372,971 of record OY759178.1, on the reverse strand, counting down.
CAACCACCCACTCCAATTGATTTATTGTGTGCTGTAGATCCGCCATTTTGTGCCGAGAATGTAATGTGTGTGTACAAATACTGGATGTGGTGTACTAGTTTTTTTTATCTTGTTCCTGTAACTTAATCAGTGACCTTTTTTGTGGGGTACTTATAGTTAGACTTACAGCTTATTAAGCACATTTTGATAAGCCTAACCTTGGTTTGGCTCTTGGTTTTGTTTTAAGAGGGAGCAATCCGCGCCGTTTTGGGAAAAGGATAGGCATAGGATTTCGCGTTCATAGGAGCGGGATAGAGCATACGTTTTTCGAGCGGCGTAACCGCAAAAATCAAGTTTATACTTATTTACAAGAAAACTACACAACTTATAAAGGAACTGGTTCAAGGAACCAAATAATTAGTAATATATGTATATGTAATATGTATATGAATCAAAACATAAATCATTTCTATAGACCGCAGGGTTCCTGAGATTTCGATCAGATTATGTGCGAAACAGTGCACTTTCATGATTTTTTTTATCGTAATTTTTTTTCGCAATCGTGTGTTTACTTTCAAGGAAAAAAAGAAAAAATGTTGAATTTTATGTAATTCGAGTTTCTTACCACGCGGGGATCCCGTGAGTACTGAGATCTCGGCCTTGTTTAACAACCAAACCTGCTAGATTTGCCTCTTACCTAAGTAAAAAAAATATAATGGCGCCAATGGAGGCGATTGGCACCGTGGTGGATGACATAAAGTTAGGGAGCTCTAATCCTGTACTTACCTACCCAGCAGTGCAGTGGGTAAAATAAAAAGACAGAAATCATAATGTTAATGATGAAATAGCTATAATACCTAGGAATCTCGTAAAATACTGCTTACGTAAGCTATCGACGACGTAGCGGAAGCCTTCGACAGAGTCTGGCACAATGGCTTGATTTACAAACTTTCCACTCTTGGTGTGCTAGACAGACTCGTACTCATCTTACGAGACCACTTGTCGAATCGTAGCTTTCGCAACCGCGTGGAGGGCACTCTCTCTGACCCCCGACCCGTCCGAGCTGGTGTCCCCCAGGGCAATATATGAATCATACCTACTATGAACATTTTATTGTGTAAGAATTTATTAGGTTTAGTATCTATTAAACTGATTTAGTTAACATCAACATGTGACTTATCAATTACTTCAAGTTTAATAGTTACATGTAACTTGTTCACATCTAGTTTAGTTCTTACATCTGCGATGGCGTGTGCCAGGGGTGCAGTTCATTTGTCTAAACGCAGTACATCGAAGGGCACTTGAAGGGGTGGGAAAGTGTTGCACTTTACAAAAAGTTAAAATGTTCCTTGACTATTTAAGGGCCCTAGACTTTTCAATCGCACTTTTTGTTTGAGTGCTTGATTGCGTGCGTTCCTATTACGAATCAATTAATTTGTACGTTTGCCTTTTTATGTCTTTTTTTGAAACGTGATAATAAATACCTACTCATCTACTGTAGGTACTTTCTATTCAAAGTTTAATTTAGAAAGATGTTGGAAAAACCCTAAGTTTTCCAACATCTTTTCGACCCCCCAACTGCATCTCCCCCCCTCTCTCCCCCTCCCCCAACTGGTACAAATTTGATAATAACTTGACCTAATATGAAAACTTTTATAAACTGTGCCGTCGCGTCATCGTAAAGTTATAAACTTATAAGTTATCATAAGTACCATTTTTACTAGTTTCTTATCTTACAGTAAGTACCTAATATGTTGTTCAACAACCACAGCTCTCATTATTAAAATTTCTAATGATAACATCAGTAGAGTAGAAATAGTAAATAGTAGAGCAAGTCGATAGAGCTTAGAGTACCTACCTAGTGTGAACGGGAATTTACAATGGCATCGAAACAAAATGCCTACCTTAGGTACTTACATCTTAAACTGAAGCATTTGAATATCAAATATACATATATATAATATCTTAGGCAGTAGGTATCCTTTTATCTAAAACTGAAAGTTGTGAATATCCACATCTTCTATATATATAAAAGAAAGTCGTGTTAGTTACACTATTTATAACTCAAGAACGGCTGAACGGATCTCGGTGAAATTTAGCAGCGAGGTAGATGGTATCCCGGGGCCAGACATAGGCTACCTTTTATTCCGGAAAAAAGCGTGCGAAGCCGCGGGCTGCAGTTAGTCTCAATAAAAACATCAGGAAAAGAGATAATTTGTTAAAAGCAGTCGGGTTGTTCACTTTAATGCAATTTAGTGGGAATAACTATAGCTCCCTCAGCGTGTATCACTCCTTGGTAATAACCGAAAAGGCTGATACCATCAGTAGAAGTTACGAAGGAAAGTGTAATTTTCGACTATTTCTTCACTATTTTGAGCCCCGTATCGGCGCCAAAGTTTTTCAATTACGGCCACAAACGATGTGCCTAATTACCGTGATATCAAATATAATTGTAATTACGGGTTTACGTTCCAATTTACTTAGTTTTATGGAATATGATTTCAATGTTCCTGTACTGGGGCGCTTAATTTTTTCTTGGGTATAAAAAAATATGAGATAGGTGAGTTTTCATTAGTTTCGAACAAATTATAGCATTTTTAACTGATTGCAAAAAAGGAGGAGGTTGTATGTTCGGCTGTCTGTACGTATGTATGTTTTTTGGTGTGTGTCGCCGATTTCTTTGACCATTGTGGACCGATGACTGTTTGCTATTGTTTAGAGGATGATCCCGAAATGTTCCTATAAATTGTATTCTTGAGGAATTAGTATTTGTCGCGCAAAACTTAAAAAAACTGTGTAAAATTTAGGTAATTAAAGTCTGTTTTTGGTTTGTCAAAATTAATTGTTAAATTTTGTAACAATCAAATTGCTGAAATTATGGTGTGCGCTATAGTAGACTATCAACATAAAAGCAGATAATACTTGTATACACAATGTTCCTCTGAGATTTTAAGAACAAAAGTGCTGACTGTTCAGTAGAAAAGTTTAAGGGGTCATCGCAACAGCAGCTGCTCAAAGCATTGCGTGATTGTACCCACCGTTTACCATGCCACGCTACACCTGCAATTATTACGTAATACCTAGAGCCCACAGTATACTGCAGAGTTGCCAGCTCACATGTTAATTGTTGGGAAAATTCGGAGCGGACATAACGAGGGTGACTTTAGACTTGTGGGAACCCACCTATTGCCAATTAAATTAGACAACTGTTTAATTACGTCTATGTACCGATTTGTGGTGCTGCTAAATTGATGTTTCACAGGTTGAGTAGGGCAGCTGAGACAATCGGAGACTACTGTGCGCAGAAAATTGTGTGATCCCGTGACCACAAGTGTGTAAACCACGTGTAAGCCTGTTGAAACGTCGTCGGGAAAAATAGGTAAATAAACGCGATAAATACTCGTGAATAATTATTATGAAATGGTGCGTTTCTTTGAGTCTAGAAAGAGGCACAGCTTTATTATTATACTCGTTTACCTACGCGATTTCTGGAATAAAAAAAGGATTTATAGATATGTAGATGATAGATAACTCTTTATTGTACCACACAAACACAAAATATAATACAGAAGAAAATGCTGAGAAACAAGGAAGTACAAAGGGCGGCCTTATCGCTTTGAGCGATCGCTTCCAGGCAAGCTTTGGATGGACTGGACTTATGAGAACAATATAGACGGTGGCGTTTGAAAAACTTAAGGAAATTAAAACAATTATATGTATATACTTACACTACGTAGGTACTATAATACCTATCATGTCTTAAACTACCTACTTTATATAAAAAACTTACATAGACATGAAAATAAAGTTATTAAATTTTGTACACTGATAAATAATACTGATGAAGCAGTTTTTTGAAGATTGGGAGTGATTTCGCACGTGTGATGTCCAGGGTAAGAGCATTCCATAGACAGATAGCTTGTACAGTGAAGGATTTTTCATAAAAAGTAGTAGAGTGAGCAGGAACTTTTAAGACGAGGGTTTAAGAGGAACGCAAAGAGAGAGAGTGAGAGTTGGACAGGAATTCAAAGCGCTCCTTGAGATAAGATGGGCTGGGAGGATAGAACAAGATACTGTACAAGAGAGATATATGAGTATTCCTGCGAAGTCGGATGGGCAGCCACTTGATTTTAGCGCGATACTCGGATACGTGGTCAAATTTGCGAAGACCAAATATGAACCTGATTTATTTGTTAATTTAGTTTATTCAAGCCTTAAACTACATATATTTCTGCAAACATTCAGTCAAATCCGTTCAGTAGTTTTAGTGTGAAGAAATAACAAACATCCTTATTTTTCATTATTATTAGAATAGATAGGTATATTTTTACTTGAAGACTCAGAGACAGAGAGTTCAATCAGGGCTTAGAATAACAATTTTGGAAATAAAAACAAGTAGCTACCTAGTTTAATGTTATTTCAGCAAAATACCTTAAAAATAAACCAGCTGTTCTAAACTCTCTCGCTCGCTCTACTTCCTAATTAGGGATATTATGAGTTACGACTTATGACGCTTTTCAATAGGGGACAGATTTAATAAGTCAAATTGCTACATTGAATGAGATCATTTTCTGTTATTAGGGGGAGTTGTAAAATAGATTAGACACTTATTAAATCTACATACCTGGCTAATAGGTGACATCTGCATTACAAGGACCTTAATTTATGTCTATTACTAGAGTTTCCTTTAAAACAATTAATGGTGTATTAGATAGATAGATTATTCATCATCTTATAAAACAGATAGTACTTAATTAAACATATTTTAGGGAACAGCAACGGAACTGGCGGCCTTATCGTAAACGTATGTATTCCTTAGGTAAAGGAAATCTGTCATTATAAATCACTTCTATCTTTACTCATACGTACCTATCTCAGATGTAAGTACGTCTCATCTCAAGTGACGAATTTTTATCAACATTACTTTAAAACTATCAAAACATTGCGACTGAGTTGCGCTTTTGATAACTTTTTTGAAGTCGAAATACGAAGAACGTTCTATGTTCGACTTTTAGGGTTTCGAAGATCGGAGATCGGTTTCGGCATCGCTTTTGCTGTCTTTTTTTCCGTCTTTAATATCTCAGCAACTACAGCAGCAAAAAATGTGAAATTTAAATTAATACATTTCGCGCGCCTGTACAGATTAAAAGAAAAAAAAAATCAAATAAATGAAAAATGAAAATTTTCAGTACAAATTGTGATGTTGAAACTTTAAAAGAGACCTACAATGTCAATTTGTACATTTCAAAACAGTTTTTTAAATTTCTGTAGGTTTCATACTTTTTAAATTATTTAGAAAATTTCGAAAAAATACCAATCCCCCCCTATCTCCGAAGTTTGCAGAGCGATCCATCTGAAATGTAGGTAGCGTTTGTAGATATGGATCTCTATTTTACAAGAAAAATATAGAGAAGTCTGTAAGTAGACCACTTTTTCACTTTTTGAAAAATGGTCAAAAAGGGGGGGATCATTTTGAAAAGGGGGCTACCTCACTGAGTGGGGTATCAAATGAAAGGTATTGGTTTGTACATCTCAAAATCTGTTGGTTTCATACTTTTTAAAATATTTTGAAAAACCTCCGAAGTTTGAAGAGCGATCCATCTGAAATGTAGGTACCTTTAATTTTATGGTATTCATCAAATAGCAAACTCTAACCAGTACCTATAGTACATATTGGTATACCTACTTGACAACCGTTCGAAACCCTCGGCGCGCGAGCCACACTCGCACAATACTAAACAATGTTTTTTTTTTTTTTTATTTCAGGCCTTTAAAAACCACATCACAGAATTATTATAAGACACTTAAGCTCAACACTGGCACTGCAAGTATTCTAATCTTAATTAAGCATGTGTTTTGGTTTATTTAAAAGACAAAGGTATGTACCTACCTACATATGTACCTAGTCGACACATCTAATACCTATGCTAATCAGATGCAAAGTTCATTATTGTTTCCACATTTGAAAGCTCTACGATCGAATTAATCCAAGCTAGAATACAATTTATGGCGCTCCATAAGTAGAGTGTCGGGCGTTTAGTGCGGCGTGCCTAATTCCTCGGATTTGCATACCCAATCGACTGGCTACGGAAGGCTACACGCACCCTGATAATATGGACTATGATTTATTCACATTTTGCCTAGGTAGGTAGGTAGGTACTCTATTCTGCTACGAGTTATTGCTAGCGTTAACTTGTAGAGTATCTAGCCTAAAGGCTAGACCCAAATGTTTCCAGTTAAGGCACCGAAATGAGAAAGGCCTAATTCTTAATTCTTTATTGCACTAAATAAAACATACATTAAAAAACATAAAATTAGAGAAGGAATGGCAAAGGCGAGCTTAACCCTAAAACGAGTTCTCTTCCAGCAAACCTTATTGGGAGAGAGAAAGACAAGGTTATTTGGGTATCTACGTGTGCACACAACAGGAAAAGAAAGTGGTTTAATCCTTAACTACATAATTAATAGACTACTACATATTATTACTACACTATGTCTATGATACCTATTTCAATATATAAAATAATACCTATGTTCCTAATCATAGAATAATTATATAATATGTATATAATAAATAATATAATAAATACATAAAATACAACAGAGTCATAAATATAGGTAATGGTCTTTGATTTTACGCTAGACCTATGCAACGAAGTAGGAAAAACCTAATAAAAACCTAGTTAAACCTAAAAAGTTTAGCAAATAGCATTGTAGCGATTTCAGTTGGCTTGCGGGTTTAGCGGCTTTAGGAATGGTACTTAGGTAGTTTGTGTATACACGGGGTCTTAGACCTATGCTTGAGAAACGTAAAGTAAGTAAGTAAAATAACTTAATTAACGCTTCTGCCATAGAAAATCGTTACACAAAATAGATCGATTACTGAGCAAGCTTTTATAATACGGACATTAGTCTTGATCTGTTCAACACTTTTTGGCGGTGACTGTACCTAGCTACAGGTAGATAAACTTTAACTTAACCCTTCAGCACACACGAGAGTTACTTAATAAGTTAGATGTCCAATGTAGATGACACCATGTTATAAGCCAACCATAAAAGCCGACATCACGCCGACATCATTGCAACAAAGTGCTCGAAACGCCGAAATTCACCGTCTGTATCTACTTAAGGCACAGTTATATCCATAAAAGACTTACGAAGACAATTTTCTCTGTAATATTCGTTAGTGTGTAATATCATATGAATTACACAGTAACAAACCGAAACTAAGTGCGGCCGAATGTTTCCGTTCCGTCCGTGTCATTAGAACTACGCACAACCAGCGGTCGAATGTAGCGGCATTTGTCCGCTGGAGCTACCTTCTAGTAGCCAATCAGATTCTAGCTTCAACGCAAAAAAAGTTCATTTCAGCTTGTACTTCTCCGTCAGAGCGCTAAATGGCTAACAGATTGTCTTTCTGCGTTGAAATTAGGGCATCTCTTTCTACACTGTGCAAACTGAGCGAGACTTCAGACCCAGTTAGTGCACTAACGCGCTTGTAATGTATTCTGACCCTTAATAATTTTATAAGCGCTGGCTCAAACACTGAAAATAAATAAGCAGATAAAAAATCCATGAGCTTAATATAAAAATAAAACTAAAGCAGGTACTTACCTAACCTAACAAAAGTGTGCTCTGTTGCTCTGAAAAACTTGAAAAAACGCTGTTATTGGTTACTTGTTTTTATAGGGCTTACTCACACTTCGGGAAAATACTACGAATTTAAATTATACCTATCCAAAAATGTACGACCCCGACGGATATGTGCCCCACGTTACGTACCTTCTTATTATTTATAACACTTTACACGTGTTTTGTACGCGTTAATCGTATCGTACCTTCCTCTTTGACATCAGTTTCAAAAGATGTCCGCTGTGCATGCGTCAAAAGGGTGACGCCGATAGAATTACCAGCCACTGAATAATTTGATAGGGGAAATGATTGATACAACAATCACACGTAATCAGAATCGTGTCGGTGCGATTAGGCCGCGGTAAGGGCGCCGCGCCGTTCAAACAATCTCTCTACGATTTAATCAACACTCCTAATGGATCTCTCTCTTCATTTAATTGTAATAAAGCGCATTGTTTTTGTACAACGGGAAAACGTGTGGTTTCTGCCTCATGTGACTAAAGGGCTGATTACACATTCCCGTCTAATCGATGGCTTCAAGGTGAGTCGATGTCCTCAAGAGATCCTTATCAGAATCGCATTAGCGCGCAAATCATAATTTCCAGCAGTCTTCAAAGTTGCCTAATTTATAAAGAAAACTAGCTTGTTTTCGGAAACGTTTTCACGTAGTTAAACGCACCGAAAGTCATGCAATTCGACAATTAACTAACACGGGGGTGCCGGTAAAAATAAATCCACTTATTGCACGAATTTATCGAGATTTGGTCAAGCCCTATCAAGATTTTGTAAACTGATTGCGGCCATTAACGCTTGACTTGAGTACCTACAAAGTAAATCGTTTTTCATAAAATGAGTTAGTTATACAGTGGAGTACAAGCCTGCTTTTCGGTTGTTATTCAGGAAAATTTTATGGCTGTTGGCTAAAGTTTGTCTCAGACCAGGCGCGCACCGCAACCGCACAGCACAAAAAAGGCATTCAAATATGGACTTTAACTCGTAACATGCATTTCATATTGACGGCATCAGATGGAAGATAGCTCGCGGGCCACTCGTTTGAAGCTTGGGAAGCCATTTTGTCACTATTTAAAGATAACGAGTTTAAGTCTTTATTTAAGTGCACATTTTTGTGCTGTGCGATAGCGGCGTTGGATCAACGTGTGCAGAGATTTAGTAGAGAAAATTATAAAAACCGTTTCATTTTATAAGTACACATTTTATTATTGCACATAAAACAGTACACAGTATAAACAAGTCTAACGTATTTTTACATTTATATACATTATTATAACGATTAAAAATCCTCTGACGCGCGACCGATAAGGCGTCTAGGGAATGTAGTTAGGTTAATATTTCAGAAGAAAAACTCTGTAAATATGACTAGTTTCAATAACGACAGAGATCAGATAATTTTTTTTTATTTCACACAAAGTTTTCACTACAATACTTACATTGCCAAATAAACAATAGATTCAGGCGTTACTTTGCGGAAATCCATTGCAAAATATTTGAATAAAAAATATTTAGTAACAAATCCGCGCAAAACCTCTGATGAGATTCAACAAAATGCAATTCGCGTGCATCGCCCTCCCTCCCCGTTTTTTACCTTCTTTGATTGCATGGCATGCCAATTTCTGGGGGCGGTGCACGTGAATTGTATTTTGTTGAATCTTATCACAGGGTTTTGCGCGGAATTGTTATAAATATTTTTATCCCAATTGTTTACATTGCCAGATGATTCCTATCCACCTTATAAGACACATGTTACAATGTTTAATAGAAGACATATTAAAATGCTAGTCAGCCATTTTCTAAGGTTTGCGCCAAGTTCCCGCGTCAGGGTTAATACTAAATGCGAAGAAATGATTATAATACTTAGGACATCAATCGGCTAATCGCTAACCCAACCAAGGCCATCCTCTTAAGAGTATCACAAACATTCCAAATATATTTCTTATATTTAAAATTTCTAGTGCATTGTGAAGACTAGTAAGATAATGTTAAAAATCTCTCATAAGCATACTTTGTATATGAAACTTGACCGCTCTGAAGTAAGCCTGTATCTCTACCAAAGTAGAAAAGTCGTGCTTAAGATGTAGAAAAATTGTGCATCTACCGGCTAATATCAGAGCGATCATAAAATTATTAAACACAAAGCTATTGTCATAAATAGAACTATGACTTGTGTTAACATTTTCTGATAAATAATTTGATTACATCGTTACCAGCTACAAGTACATATACTTATATAAAATATGCAGTTAAAAAACTAATGTGATTTTAATTTCATAAATATTGTCCTAATGTGACATGGTGTTATATAAAATACTAGTGGGGTATAGTTTTAAAGCACATATTGGCGTAAGGCCCTAAAGGCTATGTCGATCATTCTTTACATCGCCAATTATATGCTCGATTTAAGACAATATACACCAGCCATACTCGATGTGGAATGTTTGTAAACAAACCGCCAATACTTAACCTAAAATTCAATCTGCTGCCGCGTCTTATTATGCGGAATTTACATAAATTGTTGATCCTACTTTCAATAAATATTGCTTACAATAATATCAGAAACTCAACGCCAAACAAGTTTGATTTTTTGTGTCGTGGTTTGTTTACAAATATTCCACATCGAATTTGGCTTGTATATAGGTACTCTTTGTTGTCTAAATCTGTATTTTATTTGTATCCTACATCATTAAAATTATTATAATTACTCGATTAGGTAGGTACATAAGTTTCTACAACTATTTGGTAAACAAGCTACACAGCAAGCTCAAAGCTTTTTGCACCCAAAACACGACCTTGAAATTACCAACTAATGAAAGTTTCATTACATTTAACACTGGGGGCCTATAAATAAATATTATTATTTATTCGTAGCTCGGGGCTCAGACCTGATCAGATAATTGAAGTCGTAGTGAAGAGCACTAATCGTTTTCCATTAAAATGTATGTATACCTAAAGAAACGTAATAATGTTGAGTGCCAGAGATGTGTTACGTAACAAAGCTAAGGTGGAACGTGGCACTAGTTTACGTTTTGTTGTTTTTTGTGATTTCTGTTTTCCACAAGTTATTTAACTAGCATTGTAAGCTAGCTAGGTATTTCTACGTACATGTCAAAATGACCATTGATCAGAAGATTGTTTCATTCAACATGGGTTCCTAGCAAATGGCTAAACTGCTATCAAATGTAGAACCCAGAAAACACTAAAAAAACCGGTTTTTTCACCTGTGACGTATAACAGGGTCAAACTATCATTTGAGTCAAGCATATTGGAAGGCTTAACACACATTCGCAATACGTAGGATATCTCTGATATAACGTAGAGAATGGAATTAAGAATGACGTAATGCTGCTCCCATGCTGTCCCGCTCAGATCAAATACAAACTGAGCGGGACAGCATGAGATGACGTCATTCTCATTCTCTCATTCTTTATCGACGAGTCCAAGAGTCCTGTAGAAGTAAAGGAAATAAAGCATGATATTTGCAGGTTATACCTTCAGTCATATAACGATATTCAGGCGAAATGTCCTTTGATGTTTGACGACAATAATCGATTGAAGGTGCACTATTTAATTCATAAACGGAGTTATCAGACTGACGAGATCGATCAGTTCTCTTTTTATATCAGTTTGATCAATAAATGCTCAAAGACAAATGTACAGAGGAGTTATTTACACAATCAGAAAACATTATAACTATTCACAGTTATTTATCGTGTCGTGTTGCCGGCAGCGGAGAGGGTGCATTCATCATCAGATATGTGGTTGGATTTTTTGCGATTTCTGACGTTTTTAGTACTCCAACCTCAATTAGTCTGACAAGTCTAAGAAACGGGATCGATGGGCGTCAAAAAAAGTTTTTGTATAAACTGCCCATTATCTTGCTGTAATTTTATTTGAAAATCTGTGAATGGGGATGACATTTCTGTAAAAGTTATGGATAGTCTCTTAAGACTATTTTTCTGTAGCTACACCAATTAAGGTACCTCTCCTTAATGCCCTGTCGAAAAAACCCATTTGTGGCGCTTGCCAGATGAGAAGCTTAATATGTAAATCAAGCAATCCTATTGGTCGATTTAAACACATGCTCTTGCACAGACTCTGTGTCGCACATCTCTGGCGGAAATGCACCCTAAACCTGCTAAACGCATAACACTTACATGGCCCAAGACGCAGATTGCCGTCTGCAAGCTGGGCAGTGAATGCGATATACTAAGATGAAGCTGGAAAAATATGTAAAAACACGCGAAAAATACCAGTGAACAGTTACAAAATGAGTTATTTACAGCTATTCTTATCACAAGTGGCAAAGAGGGGCTAGTAGGGCCGTCCGTTTTGCGGTCGCTCGGGCAGTTTCGGCGGGTTGTGTGGGTTGTTCGGCTGCGGCCGGCTAAACATAAAACAGAACGTTAAAAGACAAGAAAATATGCGTATCTAAGTCGATGTTAGGCACGGAAAAGAGTCCAAGTCTTCATTTCAATCTATTACAACCGGATAGATCCCCAACCCATAAAAGAATGCCCAGCGTGGGGATTAAGGGCATTACCCTTCATGAGATAAAAGCCAATAAGGCGCTTGTCAGGGGGAGGCCTGCGACCAGCAGTGGACCAATATAGGCTGATGAGGATGAGGACAACTGGATAATAGTCAACAGGCTGAAATGTGGACTTAAATTAAATCCGCGTGTATGCAAACCTTGCGTATTAACCGCGGGGATATATTTTACATTGGGATCGTCCTAGACGTTTATAGTATCTCGCCGATGTATCATGGATTGGAACCACTCGGTTTGCCTTCACGCGGGTTTTCCCGTGTCCGATCTGCCCATAGAACATTGTCTGCAGTTCACAGTTAACTTTTCATCGACTTAGATACATCTAACAAAGTGTATGTACAATCCGGTATCCACAAAAGCAAAATATCAAGATTTTAAGTCGCGAACCTAGAATTTGGGTTTTAATTAACAACTTTTAAAGGTTTTGCTCCTATGGAAACTGGCTTATAGCACCCAAAACCAAGATCATCGATGTTTTTTTTTATGTTCATCGATGACTTTGGCCATATGATAAATATGACGAGTCTACACAGTGCGAGTAATATACCCTGATACACTTTGTACCGGTCAAGCATTTGTGTATCAGAGCCTTAACAATATTAACAGTTTTGTCATTCAGAACGAACCTTTTCTATCTATTCTATACGCTAACATGATGTATGCATGTAAATACAGTATTAAATACTTTCGCTAAGAATGAATACAAGCTGTAAGCAAGCTACCACCGTACCTCATGCAAACATTCTAGTTAAACCGACACCATGTTTTATCAAAGCCGTTTTGGATTCATGCTCAAACAATTTAAATTTAGCTGTTTTTAATATTTTTCATACATTACAGTCTAATCTATGTAACTTGATGCCCAGCACATGCACCAAGATTTCCAACTAACATATGACGCAACTCTAAAAAGTGGTAGTTTTATTCAAAATATGTGAAAATAAATTTAAAAAGTAGCGTCTTAAAGGGTCACTATATTACAACAAACTAAATATAACTCTAAATACCTAAATTGTCATAAAACAAACTTACCTAAACGTCCAGTATGTTAAAAAGTCTGATTAGACTGTTAGTAGGATGTATGTGAGCTTATTTATAAGAATATTCATAAAGCTACTGAAATAAAATCAAACATATTTAGTACACATATAGCATTTAATTATTCTATTTATACAGCATAAGATTAACAATATCCATAAACTATATCAAATCCAACAATCACTGTCTATACCTTTTCGATGGTACTAACGCTAGTAACAAGAGAGTAAAACGTTTGATGAACGAGTTGAGTTTGTAAACTTAGCTAAATATCGATACAGAATCGCTCGCCTATCACCAAAAAACTGGTGCACAGGTAATTTTACTTTGGCCAAAAAACTTAGCTTTAATTATTTTGGCCAAAAGTGGTTTTAGAAAATAGTGCAGACTTACAATCTTTTTATTACCATATATCTATATTTAATAAGTGCTCCTATATTTTATTTAAAGGACACAATCACAATTTACGGTTTCTAGGGTGTTTACAAATTAGTGTAAAATACTGAAAGTGGTTATTCACCTTATCAACCGATTTTTAGTGATAGGATAGCAGAATGAGATAGCTATTGCAGCTATCTCATTATAATGTAGTGATGCGATGTATCTAGGAACTTTGCTTCTGATGCGGTATTCCACGCTCTGGCATCCGCTCCCGCAAGCAGCATCAGATTCCAAAACTATGTTTCATGATTACTACCTAATTCGATGAATCAGTTGAATATCCAAAGGAACAATATGATTTAACCTTTCAGCTCAGAAATATGCACATGATTATGTTTCTTTTTCTTAATGAATTCATATTGTATCATCATCATTAAAACATTCTAATAATTGACCAAAGGTATTGCTAACAGCAACAAAATAAGAGACAACTGCTTTGGTCTTAACCTTTATAAATACATTTTAAATTTTACATACAATTCGGGTGATTATTCATAAGTACTTCAAATTTAAACGTCAGTGTTCTAATATCGATACAAATACAAACGTACGATAACAAATAAGCTGAAGTATAGTTCGAGTAAATGCATTATAACATGTAAGTGAGAATACGCATCGTCGCTATCGCTATATACGTCTATATACATATATAGACGTACGCTATGTCCTACGCTACTGCAACAACTAGACACCGACGTGGCACGAGACGTGTTTCTACGCAGCTAGTCTACTTACTGGCGACAATGTGCGGTAACAACGAATAACTCCTCGAGTACAAGATCTGCCTTTAGACAAAACAATATGATATGTTCTCGACGCGAGCGCCGCGCCCGCGCCGCTCTCCGCGAATCAAACTTAGCTATAGCTACATAATCCAATATACACCTATAATAAGTTACTAAATGAACATTAAGTCCCTTATTATGAAAGCTTGCTCAGTCATCGATCTATGCTTTAGTAACGCTTTTCTATGGCAAGAACGTCATTCAAGCAACGATATATGACTGATCAAGCTTTCATAATACAAGCCTTACAATTAATAAAGTAAAGCTGCATTATTTGATGTGCAGTTATGGGGCTGGAGTACTGGGGCTAAATAATTGTAATAATACGCACTTCATTGCTAGCCAACAAGCGCTGTGAATAACAATTCATTACAATAGCCGATAATACTGACCAATATTCATAAATTTTTCAATAACTTTTAGACACTATATATTTACACATTATTATTTAAATTTTAATTGTGATTTCATAATGAATACTAAAATGAATAGGGAGTTTGTGTCTTTTTTGCAACAATTGGAATGTAAACTAAGGAACCTAAACAAATCTACTGGTAAACAGAGTGTGTGATCTTCGACATAATTATTTGAGCAACCGATGTAGTCCGAACTGGAGGCATCATAGAATTATGGATAAATACATTTCCATTTTATGACTAAAAGGTTACAAAAAAGCAGCAAATAACCATTGAAAAAGTGCTTAAAAACTATCAGTTTTTAACATGGATCTGAGTAAAATTCGGGCGATTGGGTACCTACTAACTTTTCGAAAGAGGAAGACTCAAATTAGGTGCAATTAGGTCCACCCACCTCAGCCATAGTCAGACCGGTGGGTGCCGCCGGCGTTCGTGTTTCGCTTGCAAATTCTTGTCTCGGTCGCACTTCGGTCTAGGTACGTCTTTCCATCTTTGTTGTTTATTAGATAGGTATATTATATTGCAAAAGATTGGAAATAGCGTGTCTTTGCGTTTAGTTGAAACGCAACAGACCTTTTGTTGTGTTAGCGCTGGGAGAACGTACCATACCTACCGAACTTCACTTAGATCTATGGTTTATGTGTTTATATTATGTATCAAAGTTAGTCGCAGTTCATCACAAAACTCAATAATCGCATAATGTAATAGTGGAAAATTTACCAGAACATATTAAAAGCTTACATGTATGTAAGTGTTAATTATGTTCCAATACAAGAAATTACAGTAACACAGAACAACAAGCAGACAGATTTGGTACAAAGACACACATTAATATTGTACAGCAATTAAGAGGGTATTCTGTCTCTTAGAAGTGATCTTAATGCAAAATGCGATTGGTATACAAATACGTATCACTACTATCATAAGATTTAATTTTATTGACGCGTTATAAGAAAAAGAATCCCCTGTTTATATCTTTGAAAGTCCTCTTTTAGATAAATCTTTACACATTTTCTTAGTAATTCATTTGAAAAAAGTTTGGTTACTTTAAAAGCCATCCGTGCTTTGTTTTATTTACTAAATACTACGAGGACTTTCTAAGTAATAAAAGTGTGCGTTGCATAACTTGCATACGAACAATCGTGTGATGAGCGCAGATCAACACTTGGGGCAGAGATCCAAACAGCGCTAGAATTTAAACTTTATATCAATACAACTAAAGTCGCTTTTAGCAGCTCAAAGGTTTTACTCATAAATCTAGCACTGTTTGGGAACTCGATGAGCATCCTTCTTTCCTATCTCCGATCCTAATCGAAATCAATTATTATGCCCATAGATATAAAGACTGAATTAGAAAGATGACTACCGTACCGACTAACGTATTCGAGATTGTTTATCGTCTAGCAAAGCTAGAATTTTTCTAATATAAACTTTACATCGACAGAAGTAAAATTGTAATTAGAATGACATCGCCTCGAGTTCGGTTAATCGATCGTAACGTTTCGACGACGAGACATTCCATTTTTGTGTAGGATTTGGTACAGCGCTCACAAAAACGGTACATCTCATCGTCGAGACTATACTATCGAAGAATCGACTCACATAACTCAGAAGCACCACCGGCCAATGATTCGCGCCGCGACTCAATTTGTCGATTGTTTCGTCTCGCTCTTTTCTGGCCATTAAGTACGACAAAACAGACGACAAAACGTTGTCGTTACGCGCTTCATAGATAATAGCCCGGTCATATTCTAACTCGAACTCTAGGTCCGTAGTGACAAAAGCCGCGTTAATCTGTTAATCGCCACAACACAATGTTTACTTGAATCTGGCGAAGGCGGAGCTGAGCTCGTTGATGGCCGCGTTGGTGACCGCCTGCCCGACGGCCTGGTTGATCTGGTTGCGCATATGGGGGGGAAGATGGTTCATGGCCCCCGCGGCCGCAGATGCCCCTCCAGGCCTCCTATCCCATCAAGATTTGTTCAGAACATGCTTGGGTACAAGTTAATGTGCAAAGAGTATAGAGATGGTTTTGTCCCTATAACGCTGTGTTTGAAGTTCAAAATAACAAGTTTAGTGTGCGAAGAAAGGCGAAGTTTTTCGACACTAAGTTTGGAGTTTGGAGTTTGGAGTTTGGAATGTGAATTGCGTACTGCAAAGGTGATGCTATTTCAATATGAAAGACAAAGACTTGTGAGTGCTTTGTTTTTTAAACTGTAAACTTATATCTTCTTAATTAATAAATATAAGATTATTTTAATTAATTTTTAATAAATATCTAGGTTTGCAGTTGCTAATGGTTGTGTTTATACAATTCAGTCAAACCAGTGTCACACAGAGACATAAGGCATCTCAGAGAATTATCGTACACCCGCCTATCAAACCTTCAGTTTAAAAAAAAAGATGGCGCCCACTGATGAGGTGTCTTGTCTGATTAGTCCTCATCTACAGCTTCTCTGTAAGACATTATGTGGTAATGTAACCGCCATAATTACATAGATATATTTAAAAATAAAAACATTTAGTACAATGCTTACAGGGCAACTGTGAAACAGTTAAACAAAGCGTTTTGATAATAGTTAAATAAAGCTGCATTCTTTGCAATGAGTGATAAATCTGAGAATTTAAAGGAAATGTTAGTTATTTGAAAGTCAGAAACATCGAAGATCACACACAAAACGCACGACATGCAGTGCTTAGACCTATTTTAGTATTTTTATACCCCGTTAAAGTGCATACCAACATTATTTCCTACTAAATACTTTGACCGATACAAAGTCTTTAAATTACTCGGTGTAATATCACTAATATAAATTACATAGTAATATATAATGACCTCTATTATAAATGGATAGAAACTGTCTATCTCTGTGGGCAGTAGTGTTTTCATTATCGTTTGATGTGTCCACAACCTCTTTCATCACAAAACTCTATTACAGACAAGATTAATTAGTAAAAAAATATAAGTATAGGAAAATATAGAACCACGAAAATGATTTAATTTAAAAACAGACTGCCCGCAGGAGATTTAAAAGCAGAATATAATTCATTTATTCTACGATTATTAAATTTTTATAGAACTTTTCTAGAAATTTTCTTGGAAGCAACATTATTTCAGGCGTATCATAAGTATTGATTTATATAACTAATAATATTGTATATAACATTATGTATCATCATAACATCTATATAATTGTGTTAGTTTGTTAACTTACTACAATTGGAACATGTTAGCTTGTAAGTTAGTGGCCCATTGTCAGACGGTTTGGGAGTGATTGCTAAGAGCTGTCAACTGCATTAAGTTAACAAGCTCTAAGAGGTTAGTACCTTTGTTTGTTTTTATATTAGTAAGGGTTCACGGTCCGCTCGCCTAGCGTCGCCTGCGAAAACAAGCAAACGCTCAATCTATGCCTACTATAATATAATTAAGGCCGAACACTATACTAAGTGCCAAATAAGGGCCGGCGCTGACTGACGTCGCGGAACGGCAAAGGATTTTATTTCAGATTAAGTTCTTTTTATCCTTATTTCAATGAGTTTAGAATTAATATTACTTTATTTTATGCCGCGGCATGCCGCGTCATACCAAAGCGTCTGAAGCACGCTGTGCCCGTGCCTTGCCGCGACGTCAGTCAGCGCCGGCTTTAAGGTGGCAATACAGGTCGTTCACCTCCTCCATGAAATCGCAAAATGCAGTAAAATTATTGCTATTCCGTCGCTTTCCATACAAACCTAAAGCGATACCGGTGTCGCTAGAGTATCGTGGTACAAGCGTACTAGGAAGCAACAGACAAACAACACAACCCCAAAAATTCCGAAATCGGAAATAACTGACTTTTTACGTTTTCAATGAATTCACTTATTTGAATGTTCTGAGATAACAGCGTAATTTTAAACTGGTGATATGTTAATTAATTAAATAATAATACTATGGTTAAGAGTACCAAATTACATTAACATGACTGAAAAAATATATATGAATTGCCTATACAAAACTTCTAACATAAGAATTTAGGTATCGAAAATGTTTATAAATTCAATATTAAATAGGTCTATAATTTTATGCGTAACAATTAATAATGTTTCCAAAGAATTTTATAATCCTAAAAAATTGCAAAATTTTAAGTTGTGCCCCTTTTTTGATTTCGTGTAGGAGATAGGTCAACGACCTGTATGTACTGCCAAGCTATCTTGCACCTAGTATAGACAGTGGTAGTAATTCTATTGACACTAAACCTCAAAACTTTATTGCCTAAAATTGTTACCCTTTTTTATGATGGATAAAAAGGGACGGCAACAATTTAAGGCTAGTTAGTTTAGGTTTTGGTCTAAACAGAACCACTACCAATAAGCAAATCAAACACCATTAGTTTTAATGTAAACTACATAGACATTAAACACATAGATACTAATTAATAAAGCTTTTATAAGTCTGCAATTATGGCTGTTACATCACCCACACAAATGCCTTGCTTGCCCTAGTAATAATAAACAAGTGAAGCTAACGTTTATAGAAAGCTCTGGTATATTACATTTTACGGTAAATTTAACTGTTGATTAGCATGACACTGATGTTAAAGTTAAGGAGTGTCTGGGATTTTCGTTAGTTACCCCACCAAGGATGTGATCAACACGATATTTATGAAATATAATCAAAAATTACACAACTTTACTCACTGTGCTCTTTTGAAACAAGAACAAGACAAAACAACGATTTCTTACACCAACCAGTTAGACAATCATACATAACATAATAGGCCTCAAGTCAAAGCACAGAGGCCAAAAAACTGTAATCAGTGGTGGCCTCTGTCCGGCCTATTTAATTCTACTTCACCACTTTCATTCATGTTTATTTTGTTTTTGTTGTTATCCTTTACAGTCCGACAAATGTTTTTGGACTGTATTATATGTGAATTCATAGTAAAAGATACTTCAATAGTAGAATAGACGCTAAAGCCTAGTTCGCACTTGGGAATAAAATATGGGCAGGTATACTCATCGAGTAGCGAGATGAGCGAGTAGTTGAACTAGTAGAACTCTAAATTTTTGCCGAGTCTATACAAAACTGGCACTAGCGCGAGGCGTAACCTAGACTTACTCGTAACACACCACTCGCCACTAATTTTCCAAAGTACGAAGGCATTAGTGTCTAGCAGGTTTCCTAACAAAGTAAGACTATAGATGGTAGTCATACTCACGTGGGAATCAACGGCGCTGGCAAGCCCACGCCAGGCGTAGGCCTTCCAGCGGGCGGCGGCGGTGCGGCGCCTCCGGGCCGAGACGGCAGCGGCGGCGCGGGCCGGCCGGTCGCAGGCGGCGGTGGCGCGCCGCGCTGGCCCATCGAACCTGCGTCATACGCTACGTGTGGGCAAAACAACTATACTGTCAGACAATATTCGTAAGTGCTTAAGATACAACACAGTTCGTTCCCATGTTGGCAAAGGTTCGCAGATACATGGCGAGCCTTCACAGGCTTAGCGTCTTTACACATGTACACGGTAAGGTTACAGCTGCCGTTCCATGTGAAAGCTCTCATAGTAATGCAACATTACTTCTTAATTAATAAGACGAAATCGCCATGCCGGGGCGATGTGAAAAGGCGCTTCGGACAAATCAACAAATTACATTTGCGATGACTCGGTCAACATGAGCACGGACCAATAAGGTGATGTTAAGAACGTAATTGCTGAAAATATCATCATCGATTAATGATATAATAATGTTTCTTCACTCACTTCACTATGCCTGAGTAGCATTGGCTTTTTTTGTATCCAATTACAACAGGAGTGAAGCTGCGGGTAGAAGCAGGTGTTTAAATTCAAGGGCGTATTTTTAGAACATGCACTAAGTGCGTGTCTTGTCTTGAGCGCATGAAACTAATAAACAGTGAACCGGCGCGCGTCATAGTCAGCCAGCCAAGTACCTACGCTGTACGATCAACACACTCGATGCGCCGTCACTCAGCACTAAGGCTCGGGCGTGCTGACTGTTGCCATGGAGACGTCAGTTCGTTATTTACCTTGTTGCATGGGCGTGGCGCGACGCGGGCCGCCGGGCGAGGGCGGTGACAGGCGCGGATTGGCGTCTAGCCGGCTCTCGAGCCAGTCGTTCTTCACGGGCGGCGGCACGGGCGTGCTGACCGTTGCCATGGAAACATCGCCGATTATGTGCAGCGCCTCCTTGCAAGCGTGGTACATGCGCAGCATTTCCTCGCGCTTCACAGCTTCTTCGGGGGATTCCTCCATCATTTGAGACTGGAATAGGTAAAATTCAATCATTCTATGTCCTTCTACTCGTAGAGTGCATTCCTACTAAGGGGTAGTGGAATCGACTAATTACGACCCAGCGGTATGAGGAGATGTTTATTTCAAATATGATAGGTCGATGTTACTCTGCTGCATACAGAGTAGCCTCAACCTCAACAGCCTGAATTGGTCCACTGCTGG
Organism: Eupithecia inturbata; assembly: GCA_963662085.1. Classification (NCBI taxonomy): domain Eukaryota; kingdom Metazoa; phylum Arthropoda; class Insecta; order Lepidoptera; family Geometridae; genus Eupithecia; species Eupithecia inturbata. The sequence goes on along the minus strand of OY759178.1, from coordinate 5,351,670 downwards.
AGGAAAAGCTCCTTATTGGCTTTTTATCTCATGGGGGGTATGCCCATAATCCCCACGCTGGGCATACGGGTTGGGGATCGCAGTTCGGTGGTAGAATTTTTCTGCAGGGAGCGCTGCTGCCCGCCCCGGTGGATATCCCTTAGTCGCCTCTTACGACACCCGCGGGAAGAGTAAGGTTGGTGTCAATTCTAAGCTGGCACCACACAGAGTACAGAGTAGCATTCGGGTGTAAGTGGTAAGTTAGACATTGATATGTAAACCTGTCTATTTACAGCTTTACATATCAACGTCAAAGTTTAAAGCTTTTAAAGGGCCTTAGAAGTTTGAGTAGGTGATCTACCCCAATATTACTTTTACTTTACAATTAACAGATTTTTAAGGTACAAACCTGATCGCCAGAAGCGTATAAATGCGCCAACAGCTCCCCATTGATGAAATCTTTGGCGTTGTTAATGATCATCATCATGATAGTCTTGGGCACGAGGTCTCGCGTCGTCTTGGTCACGATGCGCATGTAAGAATCCACAAGGTTACGGATGGTCTCCACTTGTCGCTCCAGTTGTGGGTCCATGCTGCTTGAACCGGCGCTGTCTGAGCTCTGCAAGGAGTTTGTAGAATCGTTATGTTTGGTGTATTTTAGAATGAAGAATGAATGATGTGCAGTCAACGAGAACAAGTCACGTATCATGGTCAAACAATGGCCGTGTAATAATGTTTTAAGAAGTGTGTGTAGTAGTATCACGTGTGCTGGTAGAAATTAATAGTTTATTTAAATGATGATATAGGAACTTCAAGATGTACCTAGGAACGTTCCTTTGTCGTAGTTAACAGATCGTTTATAAAATTTTAATATGGCTATTTTGAAAATCGGTCAAAAGATTCAGATGCAAAAAATAAAGGTGCGTATTACTGCAGAGATGAGACTTCATTTTCTTTACCGTTCCATCAATAGTTAAGCATTTACTGAAGCATCTTGCAGAGTTAGCCTAATTGATATACGAAAGGTTAATAGAATTACAAGCAAAAGAGACAGACAATGAAAACATGTAATTAGGGTTTAGGATAAAAAAAGGGGTACATACATACTTAAAAAGCTTGGCCCTTGTTAAAAATTCTACTCTAAATTATAAATTAAATACTTGCATTGGATCTTAATATTAAAGATAAAACAAATTTAAATAGACGTAACACTTTTTGCAAAACGCTGCAAATGTCGATATTACTTACCATACCAGTAACCCAAGATATTTTAGTAAAAATAAGACAAATCATGGAGAGGGCCCCAAACCATAACCAAAACATAATGGTAAATACAACGAAGAACATTCGACTGTAGTTTGATCCTAGTCTACCACAGCGGTCATATTTTTTTTTGCGCATGCTTTGAAAAAGCAAATTCAATTAAACATTTTAAATCACCCCTCAATTCCACACCTCGGCAAACAAAGCATTGAGATGCGTTTGGACTTACTCGCTTATTTCCACCCAACCCCGGCAGAAATAACTAAAAATAAAAACAAAAAAAAACATAAACATGCTAAGAAATATGATTCGAAAATATAAAAGTCTAATAAAAACACATATTCACCCAAAACACAGTTTTTCACAAAAATCTAGCAAAAAGTCAAACATTGTGTAAGTTTTGTTGACATCGTGTACTGAAATGATCGCGTGATCTGTGAAAGGAGCAACGGAACTATACGCCGCATGCTACGCATTTATGCAGTTCAAGAAACAATATATGAATGAAGCTTTCTTAACATTTTACAGAAATGTGTTCTACAAAAATATTCCCGAACTAAATGTTAGGAGAAGATAGGAACGGTTTTTTACACAAAACTCTTTAACTTCACTTGGAAACAACACGATGTGTCTACGTGTCTGTTGTTTGTGTATGTGTGACTATTTCAAAGCCTGCAGAACAAACCTCTGTTCCTTCACTCTGTATAGCATGGCAAAACAACATATCGTATAATAAACTGACATATACACCAGGTATATGTGGATTAAAGATTATGAAGCAATATATTAATTACGTAAGCTCACATAATACGGGACATAAATTGAAAGAAAGATAAGGGGAGTAATAGAACCGAAGAACAGGCCAAAACAAAGTAATTTACAGTTTACAATACCTCATCGCCGTTGGAAGCTTCTGAAGTCTTTTCTGGGTAAACTCCGGCGCGGAGGAAAGACGCCTTCCAAGAGTCTACGTCGTCCTGCGTCTCACACGACAACTCGAGCTGCTTGTAGTCCTGTAACAAAATATCAGTTACTAACTTCTGCTCGCGGCTTGGCTGGCTCAACTGGCGCAGCCGTATTGGATCGCTATTACATTGGTCAGATCGGTACGCTATTCAAAATAAGATAATGCCAGCAGTGTGTGATACCTAATTTTATGTAATTTATTTTAAGGAAGTTTTTCTAGGTTTTTTTTCGGTGGAGGACCTTTGCTCTCTTTAGATCTTCGCACCGAACTGGATGGTGGCGGCGCAGGACAGAGGTCAGTGGCGATCTGTGTCGGAGGCCTAGACTCACTTCGGGGTCGATGCGCCAGAATAGTAATAAAATGTTATCCTTCTATTTATTTTTATTGGTGAACAATATATAATTTTTGAATACCTTGTACACATTCCTGCCTTCAGGATTGAACAAGGCGAACATGTGCCGGCGCGACATGAACCCTTGTTCCAAGTCCCGCAGTTTTAGTCCGTCAAGGGGCAGCATATATTTCTTCTCCCGTTCCTCTTCGTCCTTGAACCAGGAGATACTTTCGGATGTAAGGACGAACCAGTAATCGCGGGAGCCGCCTGAAAATTAAGGTAGACTATAATTTTGTACTACAAATTATTTGAAAGTAGACGCTTTCGTTAAAAAACGTTAGCAAATAGTTAGATTAGACTGGAAAGATACTCTATTAAACGTGGGTTGATAGACCGCCGCCGCAATGAAAAAAGAAAACCTCTTTGGTACATGGAAGAGCCCTATCGTAGAGTTCGTTTGAAAACTGTGTGGTAGATCTGCTGTCAGTTGGTGTTTCGTCGCTGCCATGTTGTACGATAAAACTGTTTAGGGTATGCACTCAATTTTTTTAGTGAGAGCCCATCTATCGATGATCAATGGACGCCGCGAAGGTACAGCGCTCTCTATTGTTTACTAAGGAAGTATTATGTTATTATTAAAGGAAAACGCCTCAAAATAAAAGAGGTATTTCGCTATGGTTTTCCCTTTATACAAGTGACACATACAAAAGTTATCAGTTGTTCAGTTAATTACCTTTCATAATACCCAAGTTATGAATACACATGTATCCTTTCCTGATGACTTGGTTTCCGAGAGCCGACCGGCCGCCCGACTTCGTAGCGTTCTCAGATTGGTTCTGAGCGCTGAAAAATACACGGAATATTTATAGTAATCCAAATATTTTTTGATAATTAGACTTATTCGAGTGATTGCAACTCACGCTAACGCCTCCTTGTGCACTGTACGTACACTGCTGCAATGGTTATAAATATAATGTAATATAACTTACCAAGACAAAGAAAAAAAAAGTATGAGACTAGCAAATGCGACAAGCAGTAGACGATAGATACAATGCTGTCAATTCAGATGTCGCCAAAACTAAAATAAACTAATTTGATAGCATAAAAAAATATAACCATCCTTTTTCAACCGTTACGAAAGAGACGGCAACTTTTTTAGGCTTGTCAAATTGTTTAGTTTTGGCGACATTTGAATTGACACCATTAGGGTTAATTTTGAGCTACTTCTAAAAACAGAAACGCACAAAAACATGATAAGACTTTGTTTATGTGCGTTTTCAGGCAAACAGCATTATTTCCCAGCCAATTTTCTCGACGTGTATCTCCGAAAAGTTACGCCTATAAAATGACTCACGAAACTTAATAACATCATCGTGAGTTGAGATGTTTTTGCGTAGGTACACATCGTAGGCAATCCGAAAATACATTTTGTTGTATTGAATGTTACAAAATGATAATGCAATCTGGCTTCTACGGTGCACCCGGCTTTCTTGTGCAAGGAAATAACATTGTCAACGGGGTTAGGAGTTTTATTTTATTTTAACCAAAAATAACTTGAAGTAACAGTTTTATTTTAATGATCTTCATGAGCTTACACACAAATTTTTGAGATAGGAAACACCATAAGGGTTAGGGGGGTGGGGATACTATTTGTCATATAAATTAACCCAGCGTGATGCTTACGCACTATAATAAAAAAAAAAACAAAAAAAAAACCATAAGGGTTGTTCAAAGAAAATAAATTATATTTTTATAATTTTTAATTCAAACTAATTGATGTAATTTATACCTAATTTGACTGGACGAGAAACTGATAACAATAACTTAGTTAGAGTTAACCACTGTTAATGTGCAGGTTATACCAATCGGTTTAACCCAATTTGCCGACGACCTACTGCCCAACTACGGAAAATTATGACTTCGCGGGATTGCGACACGACAGCGCAGCGTCGCATCGCCACTCCGGTTCACACATCGAACCAGTCACATCTTAAATTAATTAGATACTAAGATTTTTTGGAGAAAGTAATTAAATAATGTACTTTCACATCGGTTTTTTTTAGAAACCCGGGCGTCGTTTATTTCTTTTTCAATAAATATATTCATTTAATTTCATATTGAGAATGATCCCATTATATTCCCGGGGATTAGTATTTGTTCCGTCAAAATTAAAAAACAGTTTAAATATTATGGAATTTAAGGTCGGTTGTTACTTATAACTAAACTCATACTTACACAATCAAATTAATAATTGTCTTCACGTTATTCTACCCTAGTCAAGGTCTCGCCGTGCACAGAAAAACCGAGCGCACCATACCAATGTACTAATGTGACGATAAATCGTACTGTATCCCGTACATACTTAGCAAACCCGATGAAGTCCTCGTGGTTGGTGTTCATATAGGCCAGTTCGCAGTCCACCAGCAGAACTAGTTGCTCTTTGCATTGCTGTTCGCGCGAGCGCACGTGAGACATTATTATGCGCTCCGTCTCTTCGCGCAGGCGAGGGTAGCGTGACATCTGAAATAGTAATCAGTCAATATAATAACAGTTTATTTTATTTCCTACTACCTTGTGCTAGCTTTGTACGCGTTTTCCTGCATTAAAAGTTGCGTATGTCCTTTTTAGGTCAAGAACGCATAATGTCAAACTCGTATATTGCCAAGAACGCATAATGTCAAACTCGTATATTGCCAAGAACGCCAAAATGACCGACCTCGTAATTGGTCAATATAAGCAAAATTTATAAATATTCTTTATTGCTCGAGATATAAAGCAATCCCACTAAATAGGATATTATCTATATATCTGCAAAATTTTATTAAAATCCGTTGAGTCGTCTAGGCGTGGAATGGTAACAGACAGCATAACTTTATTTACCTTTAATGTTCCAGTGCATGGAGCAGGTACAGAGATGTTGTAGTTAGATTTCCATAAGAAACAACGCGTGACACTTTGCGGGGTGAGGAGTGTTAGATCCCGCCCACTTTTTTATTTTCCATCTACCGGTCAATACATTCTGCTCAATTCATTCTGTGTAGATGGTACTACGTTGTTTAACTACCTTACATTAGATGTCACTAAGTGTAGGGTGTAACAGGGACGTACGCAGAGTTTTCGTACCAGGGAGTAACCAAGTAATACCCCTCTAAATTAAAAGTCGCATGTCGCCTTTATTTTGTCACTATGAAGCCTTTATCATTAAAACGGCAAGAACAAAAAATGTTCTTAAAATTTTATTACACTGTAAATTAACTAAACAAGAACTGTTTTAAATGTCATAATAGTTGTCTCACAGAGGCGAAGTACTTTCAATAATGTAGATAGAATATTTAATTTAAAGGAAAGACTCTTTTATTTTATTTCTAGCGTATGTCATATTTTTATAAGGTACTTTCCATTGATTTGTCATAGCCGTGATACAATTGGCAAAATAATTGGATTCTTATTACGGCCCTATCTTTTTGTTATATTCATGTTGTTGCCCCATTGACAAAGCTGTGCACAGGACGAACGCCGGCAGTGCACTGACTAAGGCCGGCCACACCTACTGTGATGACGTCAGGACCTAGTTGAGAATCACAGTGCACAGTTGCTTAGGCCGCCTCCTCTCTGTACCTGCTCCATGTTCCACAAACCATCCATACTGGATGTTAGAACAGTTGTACAAAAGTTTTCATTGTTTTTATTCTGATTCACAGACAAACGATAAAATGATTCTGATTGAAGATAAACGTAATTTTAACGTTTATTTCCATAGATACACGTTAAAATAACGATGATTTCCAATCAAAACAATGAAAATAGAATGAGAGTGAATGAGAATATCAAGAGGATAAAAAGCTTGGGACAAGTTTTGCTCCAACTCGAAAACTAACAACCTAACAAGGTAAAGGTTTCTTGTTCGCTTCTTTGCTTTACCTTAAAAATATTGAAGTGAGCAAAAATCAAAGTGATCGCTTTATTTTCTAGTTTTACTTATGTAATTTGAATTTTGTGACGTCCATGAGTCCTGTAAGGTCTAAAGGAAATAAAGCACTGAATTTTGATATTTTCTTTTGAAAACTTTTATCTAGTTCTATCGTTCCCCAAACGGTCCGTGAACTTGATCCTAAATCAACATGAACGATAAAATTATCAGAACACTATTTGAAAGGCGTCCTAAGTTTTTATGAGTCAGTGAGCAGTCTGACATGGAGATAAGCAATGCCGTTTTTATTGACAAGTCAGTCACTCGTTTAGTACCGTGGTTAATTGAGGTCAGTGCTCTCCACTGAGCTCTATTATTCAAGTACGCTGGAGGTCACTGTAGACTTTTGTCAAAACTACTGAATTTGAGGAAGTTAGACGCTTTGTGTGGTGCTTTTCCATGCTTGTAGGTAGGTACGATTTTTTGTATAAGTGACGGAAAGGCTTAAGTGTGAGTTATGTGAGTATGCAATGAAGTAGGTTGGTTTGTTAACCCGTCGGTTTCTCGAACACAGATCAATACCATCAATGGTCAACCCTCTTGTCGAGTGCTTAATGGGTTGATTTTGAAAAAAATATTAGTTGGCCTGCTATCAGATCATACAATCTGTTATCAATCGCTAAATATAAAACTTTCTTTGGCCAAGCGTTATTATTTAAAAATTATTGGTCATCTAATCAACGTTCGGGAAACCGGCTGGTAATAGTATGAGTTAAATTTTATATGAGTTTGCTGATATTTTCTATGAGTGTGTTGATATTTTCTGTGAGTGTGTTGATATTTTCTATGAGAACGTTGATATTTTCTTACCCTTTCAGTGCAGATGCGGACGACATTAGACAGCTCTGAAACTACGAGATCGACACACTTGAGACAAGGCTCCTTTAGGCGCCCAATCTGCTTTTTGACTATAGCTTCGAACGCCATGTCAGGTGTGAACAAACCCACCTGTTCACAGAAACATTAATATTAGGGATAACCTATAGTTTTTTCTGAAAAACCTACAATTTATCATAGACTTTACTACAATACATGTACATGACATAACCATCATTAAAAAACATTTGTTTTCAAGATATGAGTAACATAATCATGTGAATTTTAGACAAAAGGCAAAACGATTAAATACAACGATTGTATGCCTACTTATTAAAATCGCATCAACCAAGAGCAAATACGACTTCGTCCTAAAGATTTTTTTTGTCTATATAAAGCCTAATAATAATAATAATTTATTTATTTCAGACCATAGAAAAATTAAAGATCTTATTTAACTTATTCTACGGTCCATAGTAATTTAAACTTTGTTTTGTTTTGTTTTATTTGGGAAATATACAGTACACAATATCTAAAATTAGAAACGAAAAATTAACATAACTTTAAAAGTATCATAAATAAAAAAATAAAAACCCAAATAACAAAGCTATTAAATTACTTGTGATCAATGAGGCTTAATGAGTCCACATTGAGTCGCAAACCAGAACCAGAATTGGGGTTATTGCGCCAAGATAGTAAGTAAATCACACACATCAACAGCCTTTACCAGTCCACTGCTGCACATAGGCCTCCCCTGATAAGCGCCTCATTGGCTCTTATCATTAGGGGTAAAGTTATTAGTAAATAACTATGGTTATGTTTATTTATAGCTACGTACGTACCCTAATACCGTGGATATTCCGAATAGCGAACGCAATCTCCCGCCGTAGTTCCTTCTCATCAAACTCCATCTTGACGATTTCAAAGGGGAATCGCTCGTGGAACAAACGATTGATCTTGGCACCACCTGACAGTTCGTTTGTGTTGATCTGTGCTGAGCCGGAGCCTTCGATCGTGCGCTCGAAGTCGGTTTGGAGCTGTTGGATCATCCTTTAGGGAACAATGATAAGTGCAACTTTACATAGATCTAGAATTCAGGCAATTTAGAACAGTTTTATTGTTAAAAGCCTAAAGTAACTTTATAGTGAGAACCAACTAAGGTTTGCTAAGTCTAGCAACACTCAAAGTCTTTGGACACGAGAAAGTATAATAATAATCCATACTAATATTATAAATTCGAAAGTAACTATGTCTGTCTGTTACCTTATCACGCCTAAACGGCTGAACAGATCTCAATGCAATTTGGCAGGGATGTAAATGGTATCCCGGGGACGGTCATAGGCTACTTAAAAAGCGCGTGCGAAGCCTATTTTATTATATTCATTTTTCTATTTATATTTCTATTTATATTTATTTTTCCCTCAGAAAGGTTAATCTTCTACTATATAAAAATAAGTCGGGTTTTCCTTCCTGACGCTATAACTCCAGAACGCACGAACCGATTTCCACGGTTTTGCATTCGTTGGAAAGGTCTCGGGCTCCGTGAGGTTTATATCAAAGAAAATTCAGGAAAAATTTAAAAAAAGAAAAACGGACAAATCTTTTTTCACATAAAGCGCCATCTCTGATACGAAGCCATCTGGTGGCGAAACGGAGTTCGCCGGGCTTGCTAGTGCGATATACAAAAGGTTAGGTTTACAGGTCGTTATAGATAGACTCTATGTTAACCTGCCTTGTGAGAGACTGGTGCCTGAAAAGGGTTTAGAAGCCTGTATTACAGGTCACCAGCAAAATGTAACAAGAGTAGTAGGAAAATCGTAAACTCCAAGAACAAACCAAAATTAGATTAGTTCTAAAATGTTGTCAAATATACTTCAACTACGTAGTTGAATTATGCAGTAACCCTAACAATTAATATGCTGTAATTTCATTATATGTACATGTAAAAATAAGCAAGTACTCACTGCAACATGGCTTTAGTCTTGATAGATGGATCATCAGGCCTAAAGTGCTTGTATTGGTCTACATCTTTCTCCAATGTGAGTAGCTGCTTCTGAAGCTTATCCCTCAGGCCGGGCAGCGTATCTCTAATGTGATTGGTCAGCTGTTGGTTCAGCACTCGCTGGAGGTAGGGGGTGCCGAGCCGGTCCGCTAAGTGCCGGTATGAGGGGTGGCTGTAAGAAACAAGAATGTTATTTTCACTTATAAGTAAAAAACAATATTAGATAACTATGGACAGATAAAATAGTGTCTATGAATGTCTACATGAGGTCAAAAAATTTAAATGATTACCTATAACAAATCAGTTATTTAGTGATCAACTTAGGTACTTACCGACTTGAGTCTTGCAACAAAAACATGTTGATCTAATAGTGATTAGCGTTTACCTACCTGCATCGGAGCGTTTACCAATTCATTGTTATTATGCTATAGTATAGGGGAAAGTGGCTATAATACCACCCTTTACGCAGTCTTGAGCCATGGAGGAAGTCTATCAATGCCTTATTCCTATGCCCCTTCCAGTTTTCGCAGTCCTGAGCTATGGAGGTAGTCAATAAAGTCTACATTCGCAATACCTGAGGAAGAACTTGCCCTCAGCAGCGGCGGTGATATCCTTGAGGCCGTCAATGTCCGTCTGTGAGCGGATGACCACACCGATGTATCCTCGACGTAGCGGCAGCCGCTTGTTTTCTGCCTTCGTCCGGATGGTTTATGTAACTACTTAGTTTAAGTCTTATTGTCAAGTCTATAAAGTCTATTGTCAATACCTGAGGAAGAACTTCCTCTCAGCAGCCATAGCGGCCGTGATATCCTTTCGTCCGTCAATATCCTTCTGCGAACGATTCACAACGCCGATGTATCCTCGACGTAGCGGCAGCAGCTTGTTTTCCAGCACGTCGCGTGCGTCCGTGCCTTCGTCCATAAGATCCAGTTTTGTAATTACACCGATTGTGCGAAGACCTAAGGACCAATAAAGTGTTTTTTAGGAATGGAGATACATTTTTATTCTGTATAAAGTAGTCTATCTACTTGGTACTGAATAAAAATGTATCTGTAGGCTCAGTTAAAAAGACTAGGCATGTGCCATTTGAGTAACCAGTCCAATAGTCAAATAGTATGTATGAACACAGAAAAGTTAAAGGTAATTTTTAAAAGCTGGCGTTATCCTCTTTTGTTCATCGTATATACTGGAGGGAACTTTTTATTTGTGACGTCAGTGTAAATAATTGTATAAAAATAAAAAAACAATCGCGCCAACTTTTAAAGTTTTACCTATATTATAATTAGTGTTGCGTAGTGATTACGTTTGTTTTCTACCCAATAATTAAAGTACTCACACAACCAATAAATTAGTTTATCTTAATTGAGAAGAGGTGTCATGAGCAACCTAACGAATTCTTTTGATACCTACGAACACCAATTGGTTGAATTGATTAATTGAAGAAGCATTCATTTAATTGTTCTAGGTATTGCCACCATCGTCCTTGCTGTAACTTTTCACGAATTTAATCAAATAATTTGTATTTCTCGGGGCATAGTTTTTAATATGGTTTAATAGGTAATAATTCTTAATATTATTAAATCTAGATTGTATATATATTATTTACTAGCATCTGCCCACGACTTCACGCGCGCTTTTTCGGGATACAAAGTAGCCTATGTCCGTCCCTGAGATACCATCTATATCCCTGCCAAATTTCATTAGGATCCGTTCAGCTGTTTAGGCGTGAAAAGGTAACAGACAAACAGACAGAGTTACTTGCGAATTTATATTAGTAGTATGTATATTTATTTAAAATATAACTTTGTATACGTACACATTTCACTAAATAATAATAACCATTAAGCATATTTATATAAATTATCTACCCACAATTACCTACTTCTAAGAAGGTACCTTTTAAGTCTATAATTTACAGAATCTTTATGGTTTACAGTTAGTTATTGTTAAGTTTATAATAGTTTATTTACATAGGATGGGACAGTTTAAATTATGAGCTTTGTTTTTAGTATTTTTTTTTATTTTTTTATTTCTTATGTTATTTTCCAGCTTAAATTAAATCACTCAGAATCCTAAGTTTTTAGTTTAACTGTTTACATACATAGGTTGGGACAGTTTAAATTATGAGCTTTGTTTTTAGTCTTTATTTTCTAATTTCTATGTAATATATAAGCTTAAATTAATTTGCTCTGATTCTAAGTTAATTTTGTTTAAAATTGTTTTAGCGTACCTTAATTTGATTTATAGTGATATAGTCAATTTGTTTTAAATTGTACAAAAAGTAAATCCTGTAGTAGCCGTTTGTTCAGTGAATAAGTTTGTCAATTTTAGTTCTTAAGGGCTGTGGATTTTGTTTAATAAATAAATAAAGATACCTAATAAACTTTGCTTACTTTTGAGCTATACCCGGGTAAAACTCAAGATACAGAGTTTGTAATTGAATGAAATGAAATGAAATGAATTCGAGATTTGACAAAAATCACGGAATATCACAAGGGTAGTGAGATATCACGTTTATTTTCCGCATTTCTATCACGGTGCTTAATTAGATTATTATCTGCATGTATTTTTGTATTTAGAGTACAGTCAATATTTTTTCATCCCATCTATTCGAAAAGGACGACTTGGTTCGCCTTTAAGTGCACCCAAGGGTGGTGTTTTCAATAAGAAACTTAGCGGGCAGTAATGAGTTTTTAATCCTCTTTATAAAAGCGCCGCAATTATTTTTGCCGCGCACTTTTTGAATTTGAAACATCTTAGTGGTCAGCGCCAAAGAAATCTAACGCAAATATTGTTTGAATAAAGACTGGCTGGTACTACATCCAAACAACGTAAAATGAGCCAGTTTCAGACATTATTTCAAACACGCAGAATATAAAATCTACAACAATCTCTATTCCTAATAAAACTGTAACAATAAATTTTCATAATTGCGAAAATGTCTCAAATGTAATAAGTTTTTAGTTGTTTTATTATTAGATACTATTTAATTTCAATTTAGTTGTTACTCTATGTTTTATTAAATAATAATTTTACAATAAAATATGAGGCGCCTTTTATTTTCTCAATAATGAAAAGTAGAGTGTACTCGGGAGCAAAATATATTTTTGGCTCGGGTGACGTACTTTGAAACCCTCGCTACGTTCAGGATTCTACTCTAGAATCCCTCACTTCGCTCTGGATTCAAAAAAGCGCCCTCGCCGTAAAAATATTATTATGCTCCCTTATGATACAATCTACTATTTTATACTTGGTAGTAGTAGGAGGTAAGGGGGGGGGGGGGGCTAAAAACTTGCTAAAAACAACATCACGTGCTTAATGAACGACCCCTTTCTGGACTAAAATATTACAAGACTTCATTCTATTTTACCTTGCGGGTCAACCTCCTTCGCCAGTTTGAGCGCATCGCTGTTCGCCAAGTCCGTGTTGGCCGGCGTGACAGCCAGGATGAGGCAGGACTCGCGTCGGATGAACTGGAAGATCATGCCTTTGATCTGCTGCTCGATGTCCACGGGCTGATCGCCGATCGGCACCTTCGTCAGGCCGGGCAGATCGATCAGAGTCAGGTTGAGTACTGCAAATAATAAACGAGACTCAGATTCAACGTTTATTCAATCAGACTTAGGCCCGTATTATGAAAGATCATACCTCGTGTGTTCATAAGTCTTGAGACACAGTAAAACTAAAATATTTTTGGAGCTAAGTTGAGTATTCATTTATTGGATATTAAAATTAAAACTACTGACATCTAGATCTGTATTTATAAATAAATCATTCAAAATGGCCGCCTTTGCATTCAATGCAGGCCTTCAAACGCGTGCGCCATTCATCTATGGCGGCACGAATCTTTTCAATGGGAATCCGTTTCGATTCTTTAATAAGGGCTCGCTTGAGAGAATCCAGGTTTGGGTGAGACTTTCTGCATGCCCTCAGCTCCAATTCCGTCCATAAAGAATAATCCAAAGGATTCAAGTCAGGGCTTGACGAGGGCCAATCTTCGCTCCGAATGAAGCCTGTCAAATTGGCCTCCAGCCAACGTTGGGTAGTCTTAGCTTTATGGGAGGGAGCAGAGTCCTGTTGGAAAACCCAGTATTTTCCAGCGAATAGCGTATCATTTAATGGTTTAACCACCGCTTCCAATGTCGGTTTGGTAATTTTGTGCCTTCACCTTGACGCCTTGCTGGCAAAAATGAAGCGAAGTGACCCCCTCGTAGGAAACACCCCACCAAACCATCACACTTGCTGGATGATGAGTGCGCTGGACATTGGGTACAGATGGCTGGACGTCCTTTGAACTTCTAGCGTAAACCTTATTGTTCTGCCGGTTAAACTTTTCTTCCGCCGTGAAGATCTTTTCATCGGTAAACAGGATATTTTTTGGATCGTGTCTCTTCAATAGGTTCCGACATCGTTCCAGTCGCAATTTACGAAGACGCTCGTTTAAATAATGCACTTTCCTTCGACTGTAGGCCTTTAGTTTAAGATCATATTTAAGTATCCTGTTCACCGATATTCGCGAAATGTTGGTCTGCAGAGCTAATTTCTTTTGAGTCCGGCAAGGGTTGCGACGAATTCGCTCTCTGATTACTTTGATGTTGGCGGGCGTCCTTACAGACCGCGGGCGGCCACATCTTCCACGGTCTTCTAAAGAGCCGGTCTCCTTGTACCTCTTTATGGTATAATACACAAAGTTCCGACTACATCCCAAACTTTGGATTTCACTAAAAACTTGCATTGGTTTTTTTCCTGCTTGAAACAGTGAAATTACAGTCGCACGCAAATTTTTTGTTGGCGCCATTTTCACGGAGAATGAAACAAATATTCAAATGTATATTTTTTCTGATTCAAAACATTCGAAATTTAAAATTTTAAAAGTTTAAAAAAGGTTGCATGAATTACTTTCTTTTTAAATTAATTAAATAAGTTCGTCTCAAAACTTATGAACACACGAGGTATATTGTTCAGTCATAGATCGTTGCTTGAGTGACGTTTATGCTTTAGAAAAGCGTTACTCAAGCATAGATCGATGACTGAACAAGTTTTCATAATACGGGCCCTAGTCATCTACACACTACCTACTTATTATAAACTGTAGTTTCGTTTAAGGTTTTGGTAAAGCTAACTGTTCCAACTTATTTTGCCGATTACTTGATCAATTATTTTATTTAGAGCTAAGGCTATTTTATTTTTCCAATTAAATACAGATGTATCACAACCATGATGCACCTGTAGGCTACAGGTGCATCATGGTTGTGAAATTTTAAGAGACCTACAATTTGTAGGTCTCTTAAAATTTCGACATCACAATTATTTGTACTGAGAATTTTCATATACTTTTTTTTTTAATTTTTTTGGTTTAATCTTTACAGGCGCACGAAATGTATTATTTTTTTAATTTCACGTTATTTGCTACTATAATTGCTGAGATATTAAAGACGGAACCAAGATCATAAGGGTTTCGCACCCGATTTCGGACCTTCGAAACCCTAATTACACCGTTGGTTTCAGTATCGATGATAGTGAGCCTTTCGAAAAATATTTGAAAATATCTTCAATGTACAGAATGGGACCAGTTGTTTCACTTTTATTATAATTATATAGACTTAGTTTATACGCGTGCTAATAAAGCCACAGGTGAAGCTTTTGCCCATGGCTTAGCACGCGATTTACCGTGATAGGTAAAGACGTTAGCTACAGCCTGTAGCTAACGTCTTTACCTATCACGGTAAATCCCCATCTTCCAGGGAATCAGAGTCATACCGTATGACTCTGATTCCCTGGAAGATGGGTTGGCCTTTAATTTGGGATGCCACGTGTGTAGATACCCTAGCGCCTTCACATCTTGCAGGGACATCGGTAAGGGCCGGCTCTGCAGCAACATCATCGGAGTCCCTCAAACGGCGAAAATACGCTAATCTTGACGGAGGTTACCTATTTGAGCCGTTTGGGGTTGAAACCCTTGGTCCTTGGGGACCTGGAGCACACGCCATTTATAAATATCTTACCAAACTTCTCATAGAGTCGACAGGAGATCGGAATGCTGGCTTCTATTTCGGTCAACGAATTAGCATTGCTATTCAACGTGGCAATGCTGCCAGCATTCTGGGCACTCTGCCTTCTGGTAACGGCTTAGATTTTTAAGAAATAGATATGTGTTTTAACTATTTGTAATTGTTTTATTGTTATTATAATTAAAATATACTTTATTTAAACTTAGAATATAATTTATTTGTAACAACACAACGAACAACAAAAGATACTAGAGGAACATTTAAGTAAAATTAATATGCTTGAGTCACCAATCAGTGCCTGTCTCTGTGTGTTGGTTATTGAAAAACTGGTCTTCTGACAAAGGCCTTTATAGAGATAGTCGATGAGATAGTCACTTATTTTATTAGATTCTAGAAAGAACTATTGAAATTGGAAGAAGACCTATAAATATACGATTGATAATGGTAGCGAGCCGAATACAAGGTTTAGTCTCGACATGGTAGAATAGAAATCAAGGTGTCGAAATCAATCTACTATGATCCTAAACAAAGAAGTAACATGCGGGGAAACCTAGTTATATTATCATTACCGTAAAAAAACAATGTTTATTGTTTATGCGTTTAATGCTTTATCAGATAATATACTCAGTATTAAAGACCACAAGTCATAATTTTGATGTCCAAAAATGATCTGAGCTCTTTGGAATTCAAATGTTATTTATTCATGAGCCGGTGCTTGCTTGGTTATTCGAATAAAATCACAGAATAAAACTAACATTGATATGTCGTTGTCAGGAAATATAGGGCGTTTCTTTATCTCTTTTAATATTGCAGTTACACGCGCCATTAAGTAGTCGCGAATATTTAAAAGGTAAAACATATTATAATATGTTACTGTTTATATCAAGTAAAACAAGTTGTTTAAGTTACCAAAACATCGTTCAATTTGGGCTATTTCAGCGTATTTGACCCACCGGAACTTTAAATTAAAGTTGACTGTTAATTCTCGTAATTACACTTCGTACGAAATATTTACAAGCATGACTAACTATTAATATAGTTCACCATGTTTGGCTAAAATGTTTTCAATATGTACATCAATATTGAGGTAGCTAATGGGTAAACCTGGAGCCTGCCAAAATTAATAACAAAATTACTCATTGAGGTAAATCAATGAACGTTCAAAATATTCATTTGTTTTCTTGTAGTCAATTTAATTATAATTTAAGCGTTGCGTTATCTCTCTGGGGAGTTGTCTGAAGTATTAATAGCATGAATCACTGCGTTAAGTGCCGGTATTATATGATAAGAGTTTGAGATTTATAGCATCTCCCGATGAATATAATAAGTAAGGAAACATATTTAGTATTGGCAACAAGATATCTGGTAAAACGTAATATCTACGGCGCGCTGTGTTCTTTTGTAACTTTTCTAATTAAACTCCAAAAAAGTAAGGAACTTCCAACCTTCGGTGGTAGAAATGAAAAAAACAATAAAAGGTACCGACCACAAAAGATCAAGCGAGTATTGTTGATAAGTACCAACAACCAGTTGAATCGATACAATAGATTATTTCATACAATTAAATGCTTTACATACTTTCAGTTATTTTATAAGCGTAAAATTAAAAATTCCTTTCGAATCTTGATACCAATCATAAGTTGTAGTTGTAACCTTGTAAAGACGCGTGCAAGCATTGATTGAGCATGTAGGTCATTGTTAGACGGTCTACGTATGAACTGGGGCCAAATTCTTGCTAACAATCGCTTTACTGTGACAATAGTATCGTCGCAGAATCGTCCATAGATAAAAGAAACTCTAGATGTTGCGCTCGGATATTGATACCACCTTTATTGATTCAACCTTGACACTTTTGACACGCGTCCCTCCATCTGTAGTTTCTTTCATCAAAGTTAAAACGCCAAGATGTGTCATTCTAAGACGATACCACTGATAAGGTTAGGCGATTAATTTAGATAAATTCGGCCCCTGTGTACTGAACTGGCAACCAATCTTGCATAATACAATAATTGCTCAGCCTTGTTTGTAATACAAACAGATGTATCAAATCAATACAGTATGTATTAGTAACGGTAAAACAAACGCGCTTGTCATATTATTAGTAACACAATTGTCTATAGAAGTATTTTGTCCGCATCAATAGTAGAAGAATTTGATAAAGGCGAAAGCCAACAACCTTGGAATGCACAGTACGTTTGCAAAAATAAATTGAAGCCAAGGAACCGTTCATATTTTATCTACCAGAAGAAGCATAGGCAGTAGGTTTCTATAGACGTGAAATACAGGAAAAAGGAAAAAAAATTGCACGCATTAATTGACGATTTCTTTGTTTTATAAAATTACGTAGGTAAGTACTGTAGGATGTAGGTTAGATACGGCATAGAAACCTTAACGCTTAATCGTGCGTTTCCGTATCTCAAGCAGCTGATTAACCTGACTCATTACGGGCTAAGATTGCCGCGAATGCGAGATTTATAATGGCGCAGGTATGTAAGAGTAACCTATAAGAATAAACACATAAAAATATTTCTGAGTTGTTTTTATGGAATTTGCAGATTGTGTTCTTGAACTTTATTCGCAAAGAAGAACTGCTCTATGTTGATTTAAACATTCGTCTATTCAAATTTACGCGTTCCATATTCCATGGTTCCGACGGAAGACCAGCGTTGTGGTAGCCTACGGCTATTACAACATATGCTGAGTCGGACGCCATTTTGTAGCTTTAAGTTTCATTAATGTATTAAGTTTAAGTAGTGTGTAGTTGCTACAAATAAAGATTATCTTATTCTTATTCTTATATTTAAAGGTATTTGTTTTTCCGACGCTATAAGAATGTGCTCAAATTGAGTCTGACCCTTGACCTAGCTGGAATGAAACTTAAAATTGCGAGTAGTCTAGTTTAGTCCGAAACACCTTCAATATAGTTGCAACACTTTTAAATGTCTATAAAAGCAAATCAGAAGAATCGTAAGAGTAGAAAATATGATTGAACTCTGAACTTTGCTTGAAGTGCAGGTCGCCTTACCCCAGAGTTCTTTCGGGGTCGATCGATGAGTTCAGGCTTGCGCGGCACAGCTGATGCCATGTGGCTTGTAGTCCGATATCGGTGATAGATAACATACCGTAGGGTTATTATGGCGTATAAAAAATCGCTAAAAGCAACTGATGCTAAGTTTTCTCCTCCCAAATGCTTTAAAGCTATTAATCTCGGAAGAATTAGGCATATTAATTGATCTCTATTTTATAAATACGAGCTGCTGCCCGCGGCTTCGCACGTACTTTTCCGTAATAGAAAGTAGCCTATGTCCGTCCCCGGGTTACCGTCTATCCCCATGCCAAATTTCATTTTGATCCGATTCGGCGTGAAAAGGTACTAGACAGACAGACAGACAGAGTTACTTTCGAATTTATAATATTAGTATGGATACTGCCTACACTCGTTTTTTGACATGCACATGCATAGTTTTGTGCTTTATCAATTTTATTCTGTAGCGGAAGATCTAATTATGTCAATTCGGTATTAAACAAGATAAGATTGTCGCGTTTCGGCAACAAAAGGTTGTTGACATACATTCCATATTAGAATATACCTAC
Source organism: Eupithecia inturbata (assembly GCA_963662085.1). Taxonomy (NCBI): domain Eukaryota; kingdom Metazoa; phylum Arthropoda; class Insecta; order Lepidoptera; family Geometridae; genus Eupithecia; species Eupithecia inturbata. The sequence goes on along the minus strand of OY759178.1, from coordinate 5,332,734 downwards.
AGCAGTTCTGTTAGAAACTATTTCCATTTACAATGACTGAATATTTACAGATTGTCACGCCAAATAATCGCATCTCCGCACTTCAAGGCAGCATACACCGCTTGATTTACGTTTAGGTGAAGTAACATCTTGAGTCATCGTTTCCCTTATCTGTGTGGTGCCGGCTTAGAACTGCACCATCCCAACTCTTCCCGCGGGTGTCGTAAGAGGCGACTAAGGGATATCCACCACGGGGCGGGCAGCAGTGCCTCCTGCAAAACAACTTTAGCACCGAAGTGCGATGCCCAGCGCGGGGATTATGGGCATTACCCTCATGAGATAAAAGCCAGGCGGAGGCTTGCGTCTATCAGTGGACCAATATAGGATGTCATAGTTTCCCCTCGGTATAGAATCTACGCGATAAAACGATAAAAAATATATTTACATTTTATTTTCAGAAGTAACTTTAAGGAATTCTCACTTAAAATTAAATGTACGTACTCCTACAATGATGATTTATTTGTTTTATTAATTTAATTATTTATAACAAGAACAATTAAACTTAACCAATTACAATAGTTACATTATGATGATGAGTGATGGATGACACATTATAAATAACTTTAAATAAGAACACGCAATAGTTTTAAGAAATAAATATTAATAAGGTTTTTGTTGTCTTATACAGTTTAAAAAACACAACTTTAAAAAAACTTATGATATAATGATGGCCACTCCTAGCCTAATCCTGGCGGCGGCCGAGCGGTCTCCACCGAGGGAACTACTTGTTATATTGATATACGAAACTACGCTTAAAGTATCTTGTACTTACCTGTAGAAAACTATTATTATATCCGAAACTTATATGTATTGCTTTTTATGTTAATTTGCAGATTGAACATGGCATATAAATTGAATTGAACTTACCGTTGGTGAATAGACTCGTAGATTGATGGGAACAGGAGAGATACCCTTGTTGGATCCTGTCATACGATCAGTCTCAGCTTCGATCTCACTCCGGACCTCGTTGAAGTCCACGAACTTCTTGCCTTTGGCAGT